>JAPMOB010241444.1:0-25216 GCA_029875015.1 Lepomis gibbosus
TCCTCTACCCACAGTGCACTGCTTTTTTCCTGTGCAGTGGTGGTTAATAAGGCTTGTCCCCTTGCTTCCAGCTTCCTGTGATCTCCTCCTCTCTATTGGGGAAGGAATTGTGGAAGAGCTATGTAGGTCAAGTGCAGCTTCTTGTACTGCATCACTCCTGCATTTGCATAAAATCAACTGGGGCTTTCTAGTGAAATACACCAGCCAGGATTGACTGAGTGTTCATCTGCAGTTGGAGTGGACCGGGCTCTCTTGACTTAGCGCAGGCAGAATTGACAGATTTATTTTAAAACCTTGTGGTAGACGATGCCACTCTTTGTCGAGGAGAGATACAGCTGGCAACAAGACACAGGAGGGGGCGGAGTGGTTTGTTTTTTTGAAGTTTTTGATCCCTCTGACCGGTTATTATGGGAAAAAGGAGATGGTTCCATGTGTTTGTGAGCACAACATTCAGAGCATGAGAGAGGGGAAGAAATTTTATGCACAGACCGCTCTTTTACCAGTGTTCCTAGTTTCTGTGGTACTACTGCATATTTATGTGTAATTATGAGCATTCTGCCAGGCTAACTATTAGGTTTGGTGCAGAGGATCCTGTGTTTGTTACTGCAAGTGATAATTATTCAGACTGTTAGTCATACTTACTTGAAATCAGCATAATTGATGTGATTGAATTAATTGAACTAATGGTGCTTTCACGCCTAACCTGTTTGGTACAGATCAAATGAACTCTAATGTGTTCTGTTCATTTAGGCCGCTGTGAAAGCTGTCAATCAAACTCTGGTGCAGAGTGAGCGGCTGGGCAGAGACCACCTGAAAGTGGGTCTGAGCGTGGTTCCAAGCTAACCCTGGTGCAGTTTGTTTGTGGTGTACAAGTAAAGCAGGCCTACCACCAGAGTTTATAATAGTACATATGTGATTTTAAGCAGTAATTCAAAAGCTAAACGAACATTCAGTCCATCTGCTGCCAAGGAAGGGAGTACTTCAGCAAGGGTACCTGAAAAGATTGTCGCGTACGTGCAGATATACAAATCATGATCTTAAAGATGCATAAAAATAACTGATACAAGCCTGTGTGGCGGTGTAACACCAGATTTGGAAAATTACAGTAAACTAGCAAGCAATCTAATCGCTAAATAATAATAATGATAAAGGATTGATTGAAACCACCAGTCTAAATGGTTGCAATGCAAATGCAAACTCAGCCCAACAAAGAATAAGGTGACCCAGCCTAAGTATTGATAATTCCAGGGTCACTATTGACCTATAATGTATGGATTCAGTGTTTCCCACAGTGAAATACTATTGAACAAATCCAAGGACATCCCATCTATTGAATGGATAGTTGAACCCATCTGCTAGGGCAACCACACTGTCCTAAGCGGTCTGTATAGACATTGTGTAAGATTTGGTAACCATGATAATACATATGTGCGTCAGCACCTGGGTGCAAGCAGTTGCGATCTCGACTAATAATGCTGATAATAACTTTTTGAGCTCTTGTTCCATAAATAAACACGTGCGGCGCAGTGAAGTCAGTCACAGGAAACCACGGTCAGTCTGATGATGCAGGACGACAGTATCAAAAACTGTCCAATGATTGAGTTACCTGACAGAAGTCATATGACTTTGTGTTCACTGCTCTTGGTTTGTTTTTAGTCAGCATGAACATGAAGCAAGCCACGACCGGAAGGCAACAATCATTTTTTCCCTCTGTGTACTAAAGGAAGAGAACTACAGGTGTGAAAGCAACCTAAATTTAAAATATACTGTACACTGATGTGCAACCATAGTACACTTTGATATTATGTATTGGAGCCATGCATTGGTGCGAGAAAAAAAGTTACAAGCTAGCTGCTCGCTCATGAATAAAACCTACTTGGTAAAAAAAAAAGCTTCTTTTATTTTAAATTCTTTATGAAGAAAGTTAGAATTCTCTCCCTCTATACCAGTCATAGGACCTTCTTGTTTTTGCAGCGTTTAGTACATTCCTCCTCCTCTGTGCATGAATTTGAAGGACATTATGTTCTGTGTATAGAGCACACTCCTTGTGGTTAAATGTCATGCATACAGAAGGTTAAAAATACCCAAACCTAAATGGTTAAAAGCTCTCCGAAACGCAGGAAGGCCAATGAAAGGGCACGCTCCTACATTTACATTGTGCGCCTGGGCTACAGGTGTGAAAGTCCATTGTGTTTAATTATTTACCACCCAGCAGACATTCCCCATCTCTCCTCCCTTACACTTCCTGAAAACCTACCACCCCACCCCCCTGCTTTAAAAAAGCCGGCTGCCCACTATGCTGAGTAGGAGTGTATTGAAGTTCAGTAGTATCTCCAAAATATTCCCCTTTTTAGAAATCAACTTAAACAGCCATGAGTCAGAGCATTTAGAAGAGTAACTTAATACTTCATATTATCATTATATGTACATGTGGATATGTAATTCTATTATTGTACAATAAAACCAATTGATTCTTATTCAAGTCTGTAATATATAATGAAAATCAAGTAATGCTGCCCTGTAAGTGAGGGGGATGTTAAAACAAGGCGCCGTGTTGTTCTTTAAAATTATCAGACACCTGGTCCGAGTTATATGAACGTTATCTGAAAGTGGTTTTAGATACACTTAAATATATAATTTTGTATCTTGAAGCTGTATTGATTGATCACCAAGGCAACTTGGTGTCGGCAGAACACTTTTACTACATCTTAAATCACCTGCTTTATCCTACAGAGCATTATTAGAACATGTTCTATAAAGCCAAGAGGTCAGCCACTTTGCTCTGCCTTCAGAGGAACATGTGATCTTCCGTTTGAATTGAATGCATGACTATCACCAAAATTTAAGTTGCATGGGCTGCATAGAATAGGGTGATAGACTTTAGAGGCCTGGAGCCAACTTTCTGCTTCTCCTACCTTACTTCCTTGCGGTTCCTGTACTGAGCTGCTGCATCAGTCAGTGTTGTTTTCCTGCCTCTGAAATATCTAATTATTACTGTATAATAGCTTTTTGTTGTCAAAATGTTCGCTGTTGTCTGGTGAAGTGAGACAGAGAAACTTTGCAGTGAAGAACCGAAGTCTTTGCTAGACTTGACGTTTAGACAAAGGCGTCCTTGGGTCACAAACACAGACAGTAAGTAGCAACCACAAGGTAGTCATGCACTAAAACATACCCTGCTTCATCGTCAATTTTCCTCTAAATGGCACCATAATTTACAAACTGAACACCATGCTGTATGGAAGAAGGCTTGAAACTAGAGATTAAGACTATAAACCTGTTATGAAAGTGTTTACTGAGGTAATGAATCAGGTAGAAAGGAGGGTCACTTTTGCCGACTTGATAGTCTAACGTGAGCTGCAGACTGAACTGCAGGGGCGGGGGATAAAAATGGCAACATCAAGTTGGACACAATCTACCTACTTGAGGTGACTTTTTCTGACATCAATGACCTGCTGCAAGACCAGGCAAAAGTGTGGTTCCAACTTTGTGCAGCCGGAGAAGAGCAACTGCGGCTCTTGGCCTCGGCGCCTGCAGTCGCCCTGCCCCCGCGAGGTTTTAATGTCATGTGACATGGCGACGTTTTGCAGCGCCGGCAAAATTCGGACATAATTTCCAACCAGCATGCATTATGTTATGTCCAGTATGCATCACGTTAAGTCAGTGTCGCATGAAGTCAAACGCGCATTGACTACAATGCAATCTAGTTCCTTTTGCAACTAGTGGAGTCGCCCGCTGTTGGCCATTAGAAAGCATGCAGGTTGGAGGCACTTTTGCATTCCCTTCACTTTTCAGACCCAGAAGCTACGTCCACATCTATTATAAAGTCAGCCAGTGGTCACAAGCCCGCCAGAAACTTTAAAGAAAACGTCAAAAGGGCTTTGTCAGTCAAACGAGAGAGATGCTACTTCTGTTTTTGTATGATTGATATGGTAACTGGTAATGCAAATGTGGTTTCCTCTTAACAAGCTTGTCATTTCTTCCGAGGGCTCTGTGGGCTGCAGGATGTGGACACACGCACTCTCTCTCTCTCCCCCTTTCTATCACACACGCACGCACGCACACACACGCAGGGGTCCCACACAGCCTTTAGGCACATGTGCAACCCTGCAACGTCTGTGTAATTAGAATTCAGTCAGCAAAGCCTCACTATCATAGTCATGTTTAATTCAGTGTGAGGGTGTGTGTGTGTGTGTGTGTGTGTGGTTCTTTAGAGTGCATGAGTAAGAAGATGAAGAGACTAAAAGCAGAGTACGTTAACAGACGGGACTTTTTTGAAAGTGTATAAAAAGAAACCGAGTGGGCGACTGAAAGACGCAGGTAGAAACCGCTTTTAACACCTGTAGTGTTTCTTTCCCCCCCACCATCTGCTTTGACATCCGTCTCTCCTGGATCAATTTGTCGGCTGGATTGATAATTGCAAGATAAAATCTTGAGTAAAACCCGCCCAGCTGCTTTGATGAGTGTAGAAAACATCCAGCTGTCTCTCTTCATTTAGGCTACAATTGCAAGGGAATTTGGGCCCGTATGTGGTGCTTTTTGTGTGGAATGCAAATTTTATTCAAAAACTCTCTCCCTGGTGACTGTATGTAATCTGCCTCAGTGTCACCATGTGAATCATTAATGCCCTTAATACTTTGTTTTCCTGTTTACATGATCAAAAGCTGTCTTGCTACCATGTTTGTCTCTCTGACTGTCTCCCGTTTCCCTCTGTCGCATATCCATGGCGCCTGTCGCCGGGGCAACACGGGCCGGGGCCATTCTATCCTGTCATTAGGATTCCAGGATAAGGACACACACTTTCTCTGCCCCCCCACACACACATTGTTACATGAGTGGGCATGTTGTAGATCTTGTAATTGGTGGATATGTAGTTGTTTACAGCGTTTTGACCCGGCGAGGACCCGCGTAAAATTGAAACATCGTCTAATAAAGACGTTTGAATGGGTTTCCCGGTGAGCACGTTCTGTAATCAGCAAACCTAAATCAGAGTCTCTGTGGGTGGAGACCCAAACAGCTCAGCCCTCAGATGTTTAAAAAGAGGATGGGTGGGTTTTCATGAGGCCCAGTGCAAAGCCAAGGTCAGTCATTTCAGTACAGGGTTTAAAAAATGACTCCAAACATGTTTCTGTTTAGTCATTTATTCACCTGTCTTTGTGTTGAACCATGTCATGGATCATCTCTTACTTGCACCATGTTTTTTTTAGGATGTTTTTATTTGAACCTGACGGATACTGGATTTTTAAGATACCAATATCGATATTTGAGACTTTAGAAAATCTGATAATGATAAATGTCCAAGAAGGTTGTTTTATTTTTCCGTAAACTCACTACAACAAAACTAAGAGTCTACAGCCATACATGCCAGTGGTTCTGTGAGGCTTTGGCACAGACAGTGGTGCCTAAGCTGAATGCTAATGCTAGCATAGCTTGCTGATATTTATCAGGTAATGATTTTTAGTTTAACATGTTAGTATGCTAACATTTGATAATTACCACAAAACACAAACTGAAATTTCAGTCTGGACCAAAGTTGTGGACTCGCTGACAAACAGTATCAGTACACTATATATCCCTAAAATATTTGAAAGAATTGTGACCACAATAAAGGGTGAGACGGAATTTTTACAGTGTACATAAACCCATTAGTGCTCTCTGCTGAATATAGTTTATCTTTGGATTCCCTTGAAATGCCAATATTGGTATGTCTGTAATGTTTATAGTATTTGGAGACTATGTAAAAACATGCATTATACCAAGGTGTCCTAAAACAGTCCCTAGTTCAGTGCTTAGTGAACTGAAAAAATTATCCTCGTCGTAGAAGTAGCAGCAGCATCAAAGGAAAAGTCTGCAATTTTGAAGCACTTGACATGTTTTTAGTAACCCCACACATTTTTTTGTCTGTATTTTAATAAAATGTGGTTTATCTGCCCAATTGTCCTGCGGCCCAATTCCAGGTGCATGACAAAACAGTTTGTACAGTTCATTATCACCACTGTTTACACTATATCAAACTAGAAAATATGTTGTTGACATGGCATCATTCAAAAGAGAAGTAGACTGCACACTGAATATCGCAAGCTCCCCCAAACATCTTTTATTTAACAGTTCGACCTTTGCGGCCTTCATTCATTAATGCTGCCTTTTGTCCTGGTTGTGCACGCTATCCACCTTATTTGATATGTGACGTCTCCACCATGTGCCTCCTTTAAACTGTGTCATTGACTCATCTCTGACCCAAAGTTCAGTGAAAGGATAGCCTTATCACCGCACAAAATCAAATTAACTGTGCAGCCATTCACTACCAGTTGAAGAAAAGATCAATGTGATACACACCCATTGGCTTTGCTTCTACGCTTTGGCTTTTAAAACCGGAGACCGTGCCCTGTGAAGCCATCAGTGATTTATTCTCTGACTAAGAAGTTCCACATATTGGCCCCTGAAAACCAGGGAGATGCCAGTGACCCCCTAAAGGATCTACAGGGGCCCACCACATTAGCTAGTTTGATTTAACCTTGATAGAAGAATGGGAAAACCGTTTTATTCACAATGACATTCTCATCCAACAAAGAGATATCCTTCATCCTGATCCAGTGTGTGGGATCTCATCCTGCCTTTTGTCTTAGTTATGGCTTTTCAGACACACCTGACCATCTACACACTGTAATTCAACAGTCCGGAGGTGAGCTTTTATGTATTAAACGCCCTAAATACTCACACAATGACAGTCTGTATGCTGCTGATATGTTTCGATCTCCACCCTGCTGGTATCACCTTGCATATACAGTGTGTGTAGTTATAATATTCTGTGCTAGTTCATTCTTATCAGCAAACATGTTCTTGGATGGGACAAAATATTGTTGAAACGGCTGCACTGGTCTGCCGCCGATCCATTTGGGGGCTTGTTGACACAGACAAGTTTGGGAAATGAATCTCCTCTCCCGTTCAGTTCCTATCAGTCAGCTAATCCAACCCTGATAGCACAGGGAGGCTTAAACACTCACACGTACTCACACGCAGCTACAAAGGGCATACTACTGCAGCAGTGACTCACACAGCCTTGAGACATAAAGTGTAAACACAGATTTTCACATTTTACACTGCGCGCTGCCCACGTCGCAGCCAGAACTGCGAGCAGCAACCACCTACTCTCGCGAACCAGTGTGCACAGTATCAGTGTGTGATAGTTGTAACACTTGAAGCATTTCCACATGAACACCGAACTGATTTGACCTCACATATGATGAGAAATCTACACTAGAGCATGCACATTGGACCTGATTGCACCGCGTGGAATACAGCCACAGGGGTTTTCAGTAGGTGTGCTGAGGTGCAAGCGCCGGTGTGCACTGACCTTTTACAGAAAGCACAATTTTAGGTCACTGACAGCCAAAAAGTCTGATATTGGGGTTAGAGCTGGACTAGAGGATTGAATCCGTGCATCCTTACAGGTCGTTTTGTTTGCCGTCTCTGTTGTAAGCTAATTGAAGGTAATTTGGAGCCAAGGCGTGTCTTATTGGCAGTAAACAATTTACTTTTACAGTAATTGCTGTGACCAATGTGCTTACCGGGTATGATCGCTATACTGCACCAACATAAGCTAATGATTAATAAATATCTGGGTTCCGTTTCAACATTCAAATATTCACTTAATTTCTTTTGTGCAGTTGGAGAGGTGTGTTTTTTTTTTGTTTTTTTTTTTGTGATGTGTGAATTATAGTGTTGGTAGTCAGGAAAATCTTGTCCTCAAAGAAGAAAAAACATTACAGTAAATAACAACAAAAAGCACATGTTCTGGTGCTATGAGTTACTGTCTCTGTTTCCGCGTTGCAAGTATCCCAATCATTTCCAGAAAAAGATAAAGTTTTATCTTATCATTTGACATGGACAGGAGTACTTGGAGTAATATACTGTTGTGTTTTGGGAATTGATTTTATTTCCTCCCCACAAATAAGCGACACCTCACTTTTCCTAGTCTGTATTTAAATGGTCAAAAAAGTATGAGGGGAAAAAACTATTTTTTCGCCTCCCATTACTTCGAGTGGTATCTGCCAATGCAGACACTTAGTTTTATTTGTCTTGATTTTTTAGATTTTAGATTTCTGCCCCAGTGCAATGGAGGTTAATGGTATTTTTATTGTGGTGCTTATAACGAAGCCCCGCCCCCTCCTCACTGTTGTTGGTTGATTTTCTAATTCAAAACTCTCTGTTCATTCTTCTCTTACTGTCCTGCCACCCTAGTCCAGATGAGAGTAGGGAGGAGTCGTCTCCCATCTGAGTCACCTTCATTCATTACCATGCCCTCTGAGCAATAAGCTTAACAAACAGCAGCAGGTAGTGCGGCGAGTGCTTGGTAGATTTCTCTCAGGTTATGTACAGGCTGCGCTACTTTATTGGTGTGGGCTGTGCAGCCTGAAAGAACTTCCTGCAGACAGTACTCAGGGCTGTAAAAGGGGTTCTGCCCATTGCGTTTTTCGGGTTAAAAGGATACTTTAATCTATTTTTTGTTGTTTTTTTGCAGTTAATATTGTCCTAAAAAGGTGTAAGAATGAAACATCAGTCAAGAATAACATATTGCACACAATGCCCTATGTAATAGAGATTCAAAATGACCCATTATAAATGATCATGTCTCTGTTTTGTTTTTTTGTTTTTTTCTTCATTGTGTAGTAAACAACAAAAACATATTAAACCACAATCTCTCACTCATTATTTGGTGTTGTGAGTAGGCATCTCTGATGAAGCTACTCCAGCAGTTTCCCCCTGCTGGCAGTGTTGATGCGAAGTGTTTATGATACTGATTTTCTCAAAAAAAAATTTCAGAATATTCTTTTAAGCTTGTTTTTCTTGTGAAGCAGCTAAGGGTTTCTCGGTGGAAAGGTTTCTGTTCGCGTCTTAAATGTAGGACACTATAAAAAAAACAGCCTTTTGAAATGTGACAGGAATATCTTCTCCGTTTGATCGTTAATGATGCACCCAGCACTTTGTTTCCCTAAATGAGGACCTCTAGTTCACATGAGCTATCCTAATTTACCAGCACAGCGGAGACATGTGCCTCACGTTCATGTACATGTAGGCTTTATTATCCCCCTCTTCAGGCGCTAATTCAGCTGCAGCTAAACTCCTCAGCCGGTTCATTGTGGTGGTGTTCTAATATTATCTACCTGGCAGGAGATTAGCTCTAATCAGGCACCTGGTCGGTCTCCTCCGAGCACTGTTAGTCCTTTTAGAGGACTTTAACCTGCCATGTTAGGGACAGTGTTTTGGCAGAAACTTGTACTTCCACCAGTCATCAGATGCTTTTCTACACATACTGTATATGAGCAGGTGCACACCCAATACCAACATGACCATACTCACCACACCCTATGCCACCTGGCCTCACTGAGATAAATATCCAAACAGATTTTGAAGAGATGCACACCCAGTCAGATGCACGTCATGTAACCGCTCATATGCCGCTACACCCTCAGTTGCTAGCGAGAGCTGCGCTATTATGTCACAGCTCCACTGTAACCCAGCCGCTTTCGAGTTCAACCCGATCGGCTCTGCCAGGGAACTCGCCCTCTGTGTGTGTGTGTGTGTGTGTGTGTGTGTGTGTGTGTGTGTGTGTGTGTGTGTGTGTGTGTGTGTGTGTGTGTTTACA
The DNA here is from genome assembly GCA_029875015.1 of Lepomis gibbosus. NCBI lineage: Eukaryota > Metazoa > Chordata > Actinopteri > Centrarchiformes > Centrarchidae > Lepomis > Lepomis gibbosus. Next base: position 9,644 of record JAPMOB010241444.1, read on the forward strand.
GTGTGCGAGTTTGTCCATTCAGTAGGAACCACTTTTCACCAAACGAGGACACGCCATGCTGAGTGGCCTGGAAAAAATTCCTGGAACAGCTCCCATCTCGCCCATTTGGCCGAGGCACACTCATGAAGACATAATCTCATCTGCTGGCTCTCTTCTTCCCCTCTCCTTCACTTCTTCTTTTTGTCCGCCTTCCCCGGTCCCTTTGTGCCTCATGCGCAACATGCAAACAACGAAAATCAGGGCTGATGAAACTGGCGTGAAAGGAACGCGCGGGGTGAATTTCAGCAGAAACATTATTTACTTAGCTCGGTGTCTTCCCCTGTCTGATGTCTCAGTCTGGTTGTGTCAAAGCTACTGCGGCAGCTCCCGACTCTGCAGACAACCACAGCTTTAACAAGTCGATTTCATTTTGTATTCAGTCTCAAAGCTCCTCTTTTTTTTTTACCAGAGCAAGCAAAAAAAAAAGTACCGTACTGAAAAACTAGTGGCTAGGAAAAAAGCAAACTCAAGACACAAATTAAAACATCTTGCAATGTGACTTTGACCAGCATTGAGTGGGCTATCTTTTCCAGTCTTGCACAATACCCCACATGTTAAGACTAAGGGAAATATTTACAGGATTTTAGGATTTTATTAATCACCTCTTTCCAACACTCTCAACCCACACACAGAGTTCCCTTTACTCTTGCTAAAACATACATAAATAAATCATATATTGAAATGGTGAGTGATTTGTTTTATATAGAAGTGTTGTCTGTATATTTAAACTGTTTTGACACACAGCAATACATGCAGGACAGTGTTTGTGTGAGTGCCCTGTGGTGCATGAGAAGGACAGCAGGGCTGAGGACAGAAGACAAATCACTTCTGCCTCCATGATGCAGGCTTTTAGAGATGAAACAGGCCCACAACTTAAACTTATATATGAGCTTAGGTTGGGAGAGGGCCCTCACGTATGAAGGTCACAGTTCAAGTTACCCCCCCAAAATATTTTGCCCCTCATTCTTTTCTACCAGCGCTGCAGCTAAACCGCTAAAATGTTAAGTCAGAGAGAGGAGTCTCATCTTACGAGTCTCATGTGAGGAGAGTGCTGGTAGACCAGACGAAAAGAAAAGTGAAAGACGGTGAAAGAGGAAGCGAGCCCGGCAGCTAGCCTGATTTATTGATGGACTCGCTTTTGGCATCCAGGGACTTCCTCTGAGACAGGATGCCAGTTTAGCAAGAAAACACTTTTTTTTGTGGTGTGAGATTAACACAAGATCTAAAAAAGGAGTTTTTTGGGGGCTAAAAATAAGTAATGCCTGGGACTGAGGGCCCTTTCAGACATGGTAATAGCGTCAGAGCCTGTATCTATACACAGGATTGGATTTTTTTGTATTTGTATCTGTCGCTGGGGCTGTCCTTTGAGTACTAATGTGGTAACATGCTGAGTGAACAACAAAAGGCAATAGGTATTACTGTTTTGTTGAAAATGCAATGACTGAAGCGATTTGTCAGGGTTGAAACAGAGGTGTTAGTACTTATAGTCTGGTTATTATTGAACGGTCACTGGTGTTACTTGCCTTGAATATTTTCTAATGAAAAAAAAGATGCAATTCTGAAAAAAATGATGGGAACTTTGAAGGTTTGTCTCCAACCATCACATTTTTATGTACTTCATATCTTCTCAAAGAACAAGCCTTTATTCCTGAAATGTAAAACAACACAAATCAGCATGGATGAAGGCTTGCCACCTTCAGCTAAACCTCTCTAAGACTGAACGCCAAGCAATCTATCCATAACATCAAACTACAAATTGACTCCTCAGCCATCACTCCAACCAGGGTGGTGAGAAACGTGGGTGTTATTATTGATGACCAGCTGTCCCTCTCAAACCATGTTGCTTGCTGTCTCTCTTGGCCGTGTCGCTTTGCTCTATACAACATATGAATAATGAGGCCAGACCCAGTTTCTGGTACAGGTCGTGGTTATCTCTCGCCTCGACTATTGCTATGCCCTCCTAGCAGGTCTTCCAACTTGTGCGGTGAAACCCATGCAAATGGTTCAGAACGCAGCAGCGCGTCTGGTTTTTGATCAGCCCAAAAGGACTCATGTCATTCCATTACTCAGTGACCTCCACTGGCTCCCCGTGGCCTCCCGAATCAGATTCAAGTCACTAATGCTTGCATACAGAGCGACTACCGGGTCTGCACCCATCTACCTTAACTCCATATTACAAGCTTACGTTCATTCTCGGCCACTTTTCCTCCGCCTGGCTCTGCCATCCCTTCACACAAAGCAATCCCAGTCCCTGTTCTCATCTGTGACACCACAATGTTGGAATGAGCTACCACACGCCGTAAGAGCAGGGGGCGTCCCTCTCTAACTTCAAGAAGCTCTTGAAAACTCATCTCTTCCAAAAACACTTTCTCTTATAAAACCTCTTACGTCTGACATGCACTTCCTGTGTTCTTCTTCTTCTATCTCCTTACAATTCTCTTGTATTGTTCACACTGTTCGTTCATACTTCTTCCCAAAGTATTTATCTCATTGATGCCGTACGCAGTAATTGGTCTTACTGCTATTTCTTGTCACCTGTTAATCTCTTACTTTACTGATTTGTTTGTGTTGTTCCTCAAATGTAAGTCGATTTGGATGAAAGCGTCTCCCTAATGAGTAAATGTAATGTAAATGTAGCTGAACATTGTGGGTAAAAACCAAAAGCCACACACTAAACATTAAAGTGCGTAACATTCGGTAACATTAATGAATAATTGGAAAGGTTACAGTTATAAAGACTTCTTATTTTGTTCACACTGCTGCCTGACAAAACAATACAGCTTTTGATGTCATTATCTCAACAGATGTAATTGTTTTATGTGCTTTTTGTATCAGCCCTAATCAGATACCAGGAGCTATTAACTCATCAAAAAAAATAGATTGTGAAGGTCCAGTGGAGGAAAGTGGAGGAAATGATTTATGTCCAGAAATTGTGAACAATCTGTCATTAATAAAGAGTCATTAAAGAGAAATTTTTGAGGGATTAAAAGTGGTTTCCCACAGATCCTTGTCCTGAATCTGTTGACTCCATCAATAAACCTACAGCCTTCATTTATAGGCCGCCATCCTCAATATGAAGACCCTCATCTCTAGTCTATAGGTTGTTCTGAATCTATGGAGCTAACCAGAATCTCGCTCATTTGGAATCTAGACCCTTATCCTGGACCTCCTGACTCTCCACCATCGAGAGACTTTAATCTATAGTCCTGACCTTCAGGGTTCTCAGCTTGAGTCTATATACCTTTGTTTTTAATCTGTAGACCTGTGTGCAGAACCTTTAGACCCTTGTTCATAATCTGTCGCCTCTAGTCCTGAATCTGTGGATCCTTGTCTTTAATGTATACACCCTCTTTTCTTAATCTATAGACCCTTGTCCTGAATTTATAAATGTCGCCCTGAGTCTATAGACCTTGTTTCAGTCTATAGTCTGTATCTCTCATCTTGCCTTTGATCTATTGACATGCATGTGGAACATTTTAGACTAATGCTTTAATCTATAGACCCTTTTCTGTAATCTGTACACCCTCATCCTGAATCTATACACCTCTGTTTTTTATTTGTTGACCGGCGTCATCCTTAATCTGTCGACCTTCCTTTTGAATCCATAGTCCATCATTTCCCTCGCATTGCGCTATAGATCCTCATCTAGAAACTGTAGACACTCGCCTTCAATTTTGAGACTTTAATCCTCAGTCTATACATTCTTGGTATGGAGTCTTGGTATGTCAGACTTCGCCATAGTTACAGATGATAGACCATTAAGAAGCCACAAAGGATATGGAACAAGCGTGACATTTTGAAATTTAGGGTTAAGTGTGATCCCTGACCGGCCCTAAGTCGGAGGTGCTGTTGCTGGCTTGTGGCCTTGTGACGGAGATTAGGGCAGATTTAGATCACGGCCTGCAGAGTAGATGGAGCCAGGTACAGCACGTTAAGAGTAGTCAGCTGATAAACCTGCTGTTATACGTGTGTTTGCAATGCAAACGTGTTTTCAGAATACATGAGTGGTAACCTGTTGGAAGCCTTTTGTAGGCTTTCTGTCATTCTAGATTTGTATGAGGTTTGTGAGTGCCAAAAGAGAAGTGAAGACTGGACTACAAAGTGAAATCATATAATAGAGAGGCGGTACTGATGGAAAAATATCCTTTTTCTTATCATAAGGTGCCTGAAGAAAGTGAATTCCTCCGAAACAGCCACATAAATTACTCTGACATTTTTTACTGAAGCAGTAACTTCTCATAGAACCTGTCACAATCATCTTCTAAAGGGGCAAGATGTCTCCTAACAAATGCCAGTCGGTATGCTCACTGACAGCTGAAACCGCTGACGTCTCAGGTCGCGGAGTTGCCATTCATGTTGGATTACATAGTGCAGCAAAGTGCGAGGGCCCGTCTCACCCCACGGATCCATGTTTGCAGACCACTGAAGCGTTGCCAAACAGACATGTCTTACAGCGAGCGCTCCGAGACGATCAATCACAGGCCTCAAGCTCCTGCAAGGCTGCCACCTGTCCCACTTAGAGGACACGCAAAGTACAGTACATGCAGCCACATACGGGCCTGAACCAACTACAGCTGGCCCTCCAAGAGTCCCAATTAAAAGCTCAGTTGAATAAGTTATGAGGAAGTTGATTCGTGTTGAGCTAAACTGGCATCACCGGTGTGATAACAAAGGGCTGAGGCGCATGAAAATGTTCAGTATAGATGGTTTAGTATAGAGCCATAAGGAAGTAATAAGCTGTTAATGTTTATTATGCTCATAAAAGGCAGCGGCCCTGAGGGAGAATGATAGCAGTGTTATGTTAAAGTTTGTGCTTTGAAATGAGAGGCTATGCAATACTTTAAAATCTTGGCTGATGCCTGTAAAGTTTGGCCTACCAGACACTTATTTTTTTTCATTCATTTTTCTGTAATCATCATATATGTGATTTAAGCATTTAAAGATAGACACTCTGTTTACTCTTAGTTTAGAGTTTTCAACTTCATGTCATCAGTGGATGGAGTTTGCTCAGTTGTTGTAAACTTTTGCATGCATCACAAAGGCCCTGTGGAAACTGACCAAAGTGGCTAATGAGGTCTGCACAGCGGCCTTTGAGGACAAAATACATCAGTAGATCCCATCAGGAAACTATCATCAAAGCTCGCTCCAAATCATCACCAGGCACCTGCCCAAGTTTACCAAGCGCAACCAGAATTTACTGGCGTTTCGCTGGTGACTGGTGTTACTGTCTTTATATGGTGCCAGTGAAGTGAAAGTAAACTATGGAGGCAGGGGAAATCAGCAGTCAGTAATTTACCCATTGGTGCTATTTGTGTTGTTCTCTGTGTTATTTTTAAATAAGATTAAATTAAGAAGAACACTCAGGAGAGAAAAAAATACAATATTGACAGATCAAGCACTTAAAATTGGACTTTTCGGTAACAAGTCAAAGATAATATATAATCGCCTGTTATAATTTTTCTGTCTGTGTATCTGTTGCAGCTCACGATCTCTTTCAATGAGTCGAGCCTCAAGAGCACGTACGAGTATCCGTCAGAGAGCAGCGTGTGGGACAGCGGGGAGGAGGACGAGGAGGCGATACAAGGTGGGAAGGTGGCTGACGAACAGCCAAGCATGGTGGGACGCATTCACATCCCTCGACCCAGTTTCACCGGCTCGGCCACGCACACGACCAACAGCAACGGTGAGAGACAATGTGAAATGTGACGGAGGGGAGAAACATGGTTCATTTTATGTTTCTGTGGTGGAGGTTATGTTGAACTCTAATGGCGCATTGTCTCTTTAATGTCACTGTAGATATACGTGGTCCAGCCATTAGGTCAAAATCTAGTTTACCAAGCACACATTTATTTATTTTGACGAAGGCATGGATTTTATGTAGGAAGCACCGTGATGAACGTATTGTGTGTATGAGACATAAATGGGAACAAGTATTGAACTGTATCCAGTGCTATTTTGGTCTACACACTATTAATAAGGAAATCCTCCAGTTCTTTGGAGATGACGTGAAGATTCTTTATTCACTGCATTTCAGCACTTCTCATGATGGGCAAATGATAACGGTAGATACGGGGCGATGTTGGTCTTGGAAGAGGGGGACAGGGATAAGAGAGGATTTTCTGACTGCGTTATCGTATTATTATTATTATTATTAATTCTAATGGGTTTACATATGGCAGCCCATCCCTTAACACCTGCCTTGTAAAGCTGTTAACGTATGGCTTAAGCTGAGGCTGAGTCACAGAGGCTTTTGAGTTCATTTTTGAGCCTCCTTCTGTGGTATTTTGTGTCCACGAACCCTTTTCATCGAGCCTCAGAGTTCAGACATGGTCCCTCTTTCCCACTTTGTGAACAATTATTTAGAAAATGCACAAACAATTGCTGTTCTCTTCTTTGAACTGATAATGAATGGCATTGGACTAAATATGAAGGGCCTGTGCAGCTGCCTTTTTGAATAATACGGTTTTCAGGACAAACAAACAAGTACAGTCGGACAAAGGATTTTTCTAGAAGGGAATTTATAATGAGATGTCATGAAATAAAAGAAGAGCTAAAAATCTAAATTGTTGCAGGGCCTAAAAACAATTGTGTGTGATAGATTGCTGATAACCTTTGGTAAATAATAGAAAGGGACGCAGGAGACATTTAAAGGAGAGATATTTTGATCTAAGCTAAACAAGTTTTTTTATTTTCATGTCAAAACTGCAAAGGTGTCATCAGGTCAGTGCTTCTCCATTGTATTGAGCATCATGTGCACGGTGCAAGGAGAGACATTAAGCATGATGACAGAGACCCCTACTGGACAAATGTTGAACTAAATTAAACAAAGCCTGTGTTTGGACTAACAGCTCAGATTTTCCTACTTTTAAAAAAAAGTAACATCTTATAAGTCATTGCTGGGTTTTAATGGGGTTTCTTGTATGCTCAAAGGGAAAGGTACAAACACATTATTAGCTTACCTTATATAATAATAACATTAGATGTTTACCAGTGGCAAAAACACACAGAGGGGAAAAAAGGTGATTAACTCTTTATTAACACATCTTGTCTTTGTATTGTCTGCAGACCTTTCCAGCTACGTTCCCAAGCACTCTGTGGACTTCAGCGCCTGGCAGGAGCACAAACATGATGAAAGCGTTTACCAGGAGGACACCACTTCCCAGCAGACACAGATGACAGAGGAAGTCATGGTGAGGGGGAACTCCTCCGTTCATCAAAAAGCTGCTCAGTTTTCAGATTTTGAGTCGAGAACCAGGTCCCGTCTCCTCTCAGCTAGGTCCCAGTTTAAATTTCAAGTCGTCACTCTGTGGAGTTTGCATCCTCTCAGTTTTTACGCGTTAGAAATAGTGAAGAAAAAAAACAGATCACAATTACTGATTGTGGATTGTGTCATTAAATGTGCGGTTTTACATATTAAAATCAATTTGCAATATTGTTCAGTAATGAGATTGGGAGCAGGAAAAGGGTCTTGTCACATTTCCTCCTTAAAGGACAGCAGGACCTCATTAAGTACAAAATTACCCTATTTTACTGCAGAACATAATTTTTTTTACACAATTTATACATCTACTATTTTAGAAGACCGAATTAATAAATAAATTCCCACAATAATAATCCTTTCCTGTCCCAATCCTGGAATAATGACTCCCACCCCATCCTGTTCCAGATAAAAAAAAAATCTGAAAATAGCATACACCCTTACATTTAAAAATCAGACATATGATTTCTATCCAATCTACTCCTGATGACTTTTTTTCCTGTCCCGTCCCAGTCCCGTGACCATCCATTATTTGTTCCCACTTATCCGTGCAGGGTTGCGAGGGTGCTGGAGCAAATCCCAGCTGACAGTGGGCGAGAGGCGGGGTAAACCCTGGGCAGGTCGCCAGTCCTCTACAGAGCACATAGAAACGAACAATCGCTCACGCTCACATTCACACTTTATGCAATTTAGAGTCACCAATTAACTGTCTCTTTGGACGGTTGGAGGAAGCCGGAGCACCCGGAGAGAACTCACGCAGAGACGGGGAGAACATGCAAACTCTACACAGAAAGGCCCGGGGCGACCAAGGTTCCAGTCCCGTGACGAATAGTGAAATAGACTCCCATCACGTGGGAGACCAACAGGAATCACGGAAAAAATGTCAGCCTTCGGTGCGAAGTCACAATTATAAGCTTTCTGTGACTACATTTATGCATGTGAATGGCAGAAAAGTTAAATCACAAGTATAAATGCATAGGAATATATTGTCAAAAACAAAATAAAATAATTATCAAGACCAAACAGACTTTATACAATAAGAAGAAAATATGTCTGCTATATAATGACATATATTTTTAACATTTAAACTCCATTCTTTTGTCCTCAGCTCACACCGGCAGACAGCTCCTCTCTGTCTGACTACAGCAGCGAGCCCGCTCTTTACTTCTGATCGGTCGGACCAATCGACCTGTACAGTAGCATCTCACCTGTGGGACCAGACTGCAGCCAGTGCCCAGCGAGGTCTGCCACACCTGGGCCTGAACTGCCTCCAGCTCTACACTCCAGCTGTCTCTTCAAGCACATCTTCCTCATCAGACAGGAAACACAGTGGTTTTTGCTTTTGTTTTTTGCTGATGTCCTGCCACGGCACCACTACACACCACGTTTCAGCTTTTTGCCAGGTGGCTGGATTCCCACCTTCTTCCCGATCTGACGCAACTAATCCGAAAAGCAGCTGGACTGTCTTTCCCCTACGGTCCTGCACAGTTGATCTGTCAGCGTCCCGCCTTCCTCATTCTCAGTAACAAAATGTCCGACAGAATCAAATCCATTGTCAAACTCTAGAGAAACATCCGTCTTCCTCACCGGACCGTGGAGGAAGTTTGCTGGCTTCACGTTCCTCCTCTGATTCGCTGCTTCCGAGTCTTCGTCTCAACTCCCAACATTCGGTCCAGGTTTTGTTTTGGGAGATGTTGACAAGCGAAGAAGCTGGAAAGCGAGTGACCAAACTCCTTAAAAAGAACAGGAAGCCACCAGTGCCCATGTGTAGGAAACGCCACGGTGACAGGGGTTCAGTGTTAGCATGGATGCATCCGCTTGTGTAGATCGCTGGCACACTCATACACAAAAACAAAAAAAAAAAATGGTGAACGGGTGCCACAATTGTAGATTTTTTTTGTTGTCTTTTTTTGTTTTTGTACCTGCATGTTTTCATTTCAGCCAACAGCTTTGTTGGTTCTTCTTTACTGTAAAGCTTCTGTATGCCTTTTAGCTTTCGTACGTTTTCCGGCACACTCTGCTGTATTGAAGCTGCTCTGCGATTGGTAGAAGAGTCTTAACGGCAAGCAAACTTCAACACACTTCCCTTCTTTGTGGCAAGGGAGGGGGAAATATGCACCCCAGGGAAGATTTCTGTCAGTCAGCAGCCACTCTTGTTTTCTGACTGAACGCTTGAAAAAGTGACCTTGGCCAATAATGTCTGTATGTCCGTACTGCTGGTGACAAAGTCATACTGTAGAATGTTTCTGTATATCCTCTATTAAGCTATCTGTGTCACGTTTATCAAAAGCCCTCAGACCTCCTGGCATCTTTTTTTTTCTGGCTTCTCTTGTGTATTTATTCCTGCTTAAAGTTGAAGTTTGCATGTCTGAGACCTGCTCATGTACAATAGACATTTTTGTAAAGACATATTTGCTGGTGTGGAAGGAACCGGATCGGTGCAAACAGCCCCACCGGACATTTTCTTGTTGTTGTTGTTGTTGTTTTTTCCAGTCGGACCTCATGTACTTTCACATTCCACAGAGAAAGAAGCTGGTCCACTGAAGTAATGAAGGCAACGATGAGTATGATCATTTGTGATACGGCATGTTTGTGAGCGCGAATGCAAGATTGCGTGTGTCTGAAAGAATATGTAATGATTTTTTTTAATTAAGATTGTTTTATATACAAGAATGCAGCGAGTTTTGAGATTATTATTTTTTAACTCATAATGCCAACGGATTAAAGTGTTGCTGTAACGGCCTCCCGTTCATTCTTTACGCACCCAGGATCGACCCTTAGGCCAGTATTGTTGTACAGTTTCCACCATGTTTTTGTTAAGTACAAAGATGTATTTCTTACTTCTGTCTTTTTTTTTTATTTCTTCAATCAGATGCAATTTGTTCAGTGCTCAAGGCTGGATTTTTCTGTTAGAGGGTGAGACGTTTTTGTCTTTGTCCGATGAGTTTAGGAACGATCTGTTTCGTCTGGAGTCTTGGATGTTAAATGTGTTTGCACTGTCATGCTTTTAGCTTTGTTTTGCACCTCATGAGAAGGAACAGAGTAGGCGACAGAGGAAATGTGCACTTCAAAGAACAAGAAGTCCAGCTGAAGAGTTATGTTTCGAAAAGCCACTATCGACACCAGCTATCATACAACCACTGATTGTATGTCAGATACATTAGATGAGTAAGAACTGAGCCCCTGGTTGGCAGAACGTTTGTTAGATTGCAGGTGTTGATTTTGTTTTTTGTTGAAATCAAAAAGAGTGAATAATGTTTTGGAATAGGACTCAACTGTACATGATGAATGCACTGCCGATGAATGCCATGTCCACTTTTTATTTTTGCCACAGCCTTGCATCAAAATGATTGTCGGCCTTGTCGCTGTCACAACAAACCGTGTAATTTTCCACAATGGTCCAGGGCTTGATCTTGGTCCAGGAGTTCCCCCTAAATTTCTTCTTTTCAGTTGTTGTTGGCCAGTTTAGTACAAATCACATACATTGCTTTTATGCCTACTCACTGATTATTGCTAATCCATTGGTTTCTACACAATTTCATATGGTATGAAAATCAACACTAAGACTTGATATTTAGCTTGAAAGGCATCGCAGTGGACATCAGGTCCCATTATTGTTGCATCACAAGCCAGTATGGCTGGATTCATTTGAAATATGTTTCCAATACCAACATTATACCTTTTTTTGATACATTTTTATGGGAAAATCTAAATCTTATATTTGAAATAGATCCGCACGTAACCTAAACTACGTCATCATACATCGGGTAACTACAATGTAACTAACACATACTTGATGCTCACTGTGATGGATTAAACTTCTCAAGCAAGTTTCAAGATTCTAGTAATAGATTTTCATACCATGAGGAAATGAATGTAAACACATGGCTGCTTGGAGCAGCAGGAAAAACACAACTGTATTGTATGCATTTGAAAACAGTCAGAAAAAATGTGACTGATACATTTGATTTGTAATTAATGGGCTAAAACTCACCAAACATAGACAGCGTCACTTCGACCTGCTGTGGCCTGTGGATCCATCTTGGGTAACTGCTGCCTTTCAACGACCAAACGATTACTGTTTGTGGGAATCTTGAACTCTGTCTTTCTGTGAGTGAGCTGTGGGAATCTCCGCTGATCGTCTTAAATGACACCAGCAAGGCTTTTCTGATGGCCTTTGCTGAGACATAGACACACAACTTGACTTCTGAAGTGTACATGCGGTCTCTCACCGCAATCTTTTCCCCATCTGTCTACTCCTGTTGCAAAGTTAGCAGTTTGTGTTGGTCACACTGTAGCGACTCTGTGGTAGAAGCTCCATCTTGTTCCCCCCTTACTTTTCCCCTCGTCTGTAAATCAACATCACAGCAGATGTTCTTACTGTAAACTTATTGTCAACGATTTGGAAAAAAAAACTAGGTGATGTCATAACTTGTACAAATGAAAGCTCAATAAATAGAAGACTTGAACAAATATAAATGCTGTATGTGTCATTTCCATCCTGAGAAAACAGGTTTTTTGCATACAAGGAATTTGCTTTGGTATTTTGTCCCATAAAAATAAACAGTCGAGATTTGATAGTAAACAAGTGACATCTGATTTAAAAATTGAATAAAATCAAATGAAGTAAAATCAAGTCTATTGTGTTATGTTTTATCAAAAAGGAAGAGTCATGGGAGTGATAAGAACACATTTATTAGAATAAGGTACTTACAATAAATCAATCAAATATATTACAAATAATCCAGAGTGGAATATTAACGGTGTTAAGTGCAGAGTCAAGTGTGCTCTTGTGGTCAATACGAGTGTGACCTTTCACTGCCATTAGTGCTCCTTCCTCCGGGGCTCTGTGGCTTTACTAAGGTTTCCTGCCTCCTGCTTCAGGACGCTCAGAAGAGATTGAGAACTCTCTAAGATCTATAGGTGAAGGAGAAAAAAAAAAGACATGACAATAAATGTACTGTATACATTACCTAATACGGCTGATAGTGTGGTATATAGTGTAAAAGTAATTTAAAATGGGTGTCAGGCACTGCTGACTGTTGTTTTTTAATAAGAGCAGCTTTGGAGTGTTTGTTTGCAGTGATTAGTGTGGGGGCTCAGGGAGTTCAGCATCAATAAGTGGGATGTGCCTGTGTGAGATGAGACTGCTGCAGAAGGACAACATGATCACTGCGTCCCTGACTATCAGGTAAAAACCACAGAAGAAAAAAAAAATTGCTGGTGCATGAAAAGGCAGTAGAGTCCGTTCATTAGCCTGTTAACACTCGGTGAGATATGCCACATTCCTACGGAAGCCCAGCATTAATGAGGGAGCCAAGCATCTAAGCGTGGTGGCACTATGACAAGCATCTTTGTAAATATCACCAAAATTTGTTTAGAGTCAAAGTTATTTCATCAATCTTTTTTTTTTTTTTTTAATATCTTCTCGTACAATTTTGCATAAAAGCTTGTAAATCAAAATTGGCTGAAGCTATGTAACCACCTTGGAGTGTCTATTCATATGCGCAGTCAGAGCTTCGCTGAGCATCCCTGAGATTTTCTTCCACTAGGGGGCACTACAAATGCGAAAAGTTTAGACCTCGTAATTCGCAGCATGGATTTTTACATAATTCGGTTTGTACGATCTAGGGTCACTACTCAGTTGATGCATAAAATTTCAAAAATTCCAACAAAATTTTTCCATACACGAATCACTACCTTGACATGCCCCCATCTAGAGTTCTAATCTTTTCACCTCATCATTGTCTTTTACATGCTATAAGCAAAAAAAAAAAAATACTGCTATATTATCCTTCATACTTCAGTTAGGATGCTCACATTCATGTTTAAACCATTTATTTCCTCAAAATATCACCTGTGTTCCTGACTGAATTTCTGTGATACTCAGACATGACTTAGCAACAATATCTTTTTTTATTTTTTACTTTTGACCAGCCACATCCAACAAACACATAAAAGTTGTATAAAGTAAAAAAAACAAACATGAGGATGTGACAGTAGACAACTGATAACACAATAATAAGTTTGTTTTTAAAGACCTTATTTCCCTTAACTTTAAAATGCTCATTTTATAAAGACTAAAAAATTTCTGCTTGTGTGACTCTCCACCGAATTTCTCACACAATTATGATTTTCTAAGACTAGATAAAAGTGAAAGATTAGAAACACAAATTTCAGTAAGAAAAACTATTTTCTAATATTTTCCAAGGGAAAATAAAGGCTTTTATAACCTTTTTTGTTTTGGATTCAACCCCTTTCATTAACATGTCAAGCGAGCCCTTATTGCTTCCACATTTCCTGGATACAAGAAACTAAAAAACCTCTAACCTATTTTTCTGGAAAAAACAACAACAGCATTTTGGGCACATCAGTGAACTAAAATGGTCCAAAATGTGTCCCATAATTCAATGTTGCTGGACAAAAACAATATTCTAAACAGTCAACACACACACACACACACCTTGGTGTACGCAGCCTCTGTCTCTGCGATGGTGCGGTCGAAAGTGGCACGGGCAGCGAGTCTTTGCGCCAGGCTCTCATTGACTCTGCTCAGCTTCTCTGAGAGGATGCGGATGTCGTGCTGCAGTCGATCCTTCTCCTCTTCTTCCTGCTTGATCTGCCGGTTCAACTCCTCCCGTTTGGAGCACAGGTCTTCAATACCTAATGGAGATGAGAAGATTTATTAAAGCAGAATCTCACCGGATCAACTTAGACCAGTGTGAAAGGATCCTGTCCCTGTGTGAAAGGAGGGTAGTTAGAAAACTGCAGTATTTAAGCACATATCCAAATCACTAAAAAGATAAAAAATGATTTTATCAGCGGTGAAACAGCAAGTCAGAATAACAGATTGGTCTACAAAAGTTAAATCAACAATTTGTTAATTGTTACTTGTAAAGCAAAAGTTGGTCAGACACACAAGCAATTTTAAGACGTTACATGAGGTTCTAGGAAACTGTGTTGAATGGCTTTAATTTGCTGTAAAAAGCCAGGACTCACATGCCACTGAAACGCTCTCAAATTTGTAGTACAATACTATCAATGGAATAAAGAAAATCAAAACAATGTTGCAAACAACAGATGTGTTGCATATTGTGTTGTGTGTGTGTGCCTGCACAAGAAAAAGATCTTGATGAGGTAATTTAAAAAACTACATACAGCTGTAGGCCAGTTTAGTTATATCTAAGTTACTCATAAAGTAAAATTCAACCTGCGACCACCAACACGTTTTGCAGAGAGAACAGCGTTAAACCAACTGCAGGTTATTAAAACATAAAGGATGTGAGCCTTCAGCTGCACTCTTGTGGTCTGCAGAGGGTTAAAGGGTGATTTCCAGGTGATAGACGGCATAATCTTTCTAGGTTAATCAGATTGTACACTACTATCCTGTTTGCTGGTCAAAGTAGCAGAAAGGTCAAGAACTAACTTAGAACAGTTAGCTAACACAAGCAGAACATCACAGGAATCTGTAAGTTAGCCCTGTGAGACGCACCATCTGTTTCGAAAACACTAGAAAGTGAGTAACGTTACATTTCGAGACAGACGACGTTAACTGTCACATTCAAAACCTATTCCGACAAGAGGAAAACATGTACCTTCATGTTCTCTATTATACTTTACCGTAAGACAAGTTAGAAATTAAGTATCTTTGTGGTCAAACGGGACAACACCCCACCGTCAAAGCGGTCACCTGCAGTTAAGTTAACCACTAACGTTAGCTTCACACTATTTTCTAAAGACTCCTAATCCATCAATTTAGCAAAAAAACATGTCACCTACACTTGACGAGCTCATTGTTGTAGGTCTGCAGAGCAGCAGCTTGTTGGGTCATGTTGGATTTTAGCGAACGTCCGCCTAATTAACGTTATAACGTTCAACAGGGGCTAGCTAACGTTACTTGTTTCCTAAATTCTCGCGCCCGGCTAGCTTGTCATCTGTCTCGCTAAACGAAGCACGCCAGGGCTCATGCATGTAGTTAAGCAAAGATACAAGCGCCTCTCCTCGGAAATTTATTTTAGACGAAGTGCTGGTACATGGCGGGTTTCCCGGACAACTGAACCAAAGATACTACCGGATACGACGCCGACCTACCGACTTCAGGATGCTTCTTCGTCTCCTGGATTTACGCGCTTCACATCTGATGTCCTGCGCTTGCGCCCTCTTCTGTTCTTTTTACCTACTCAGTACTTAGAAGTGCACTCAATGGCCCTCATTTATCATTCTTGCGTAGAAACGGGCGTATTTTTGTGCGTGAGATTATGCTTACACTGTTCTCA
>JAPMOB010241459.1:0-15979 GCA_029875015.1 Lepomis gibbosus
TGGTCTAGACCTGCTCTTTATAAAAAGCGCTGTGAGATAACTGTTGTTGTGATTTGGCGCTATATAAATAAAATTGAATTACAATATGTCAAAATCACCAACATGCACCAGTGAGTAAGAAAAGTTTCATGGTTTGGGTTTTAGTTTAGTTAGCTTCCTCAGTATCTGGATCCTATCCCTTGTGTCACACTGCTTGGTAAAGTGTGATTGTATGAATTTGCCAGCCATGGTCCCAGCAGACAATGCTTTTGAGAGTGAACTTTTTGACTTTTTTCTATGCTTCTATGCATTAGAGATATTTAGAGGAATGTCCCTTGTAATGAATACAGAGGGGGAGCTTTGTCACTGCTACAGGGAGAAGTGTCCTTTAAGCCTTGGTTACAGAACTCAATACCTGTGTGGGTCACAGACTTCCTCAACACCCCTAACGTTCAGCCTGCTTCTCAGCTTGCTAGCCCCCAACCCGACTCCTGACCTACTAGCCACCAGCCTAATTCCCAGCCTGCTTGTCTTCAGCCTGCTAGCAACCAACCTGCACTTCAGTCAGTTAGGCTTGGGTTCCTGAGACTGCAGCTTTCCTGTCCTGAGCCTGTTACTCTGTTAACTAGTTGTTCTAAACTGGCTAGCCCACCCTGAGTCACCTGAGTCACCTGGCTGTTTTCACCTAAGTTGGAAACTTGAGCCATGGCTCGCATATGGTTTGTTTTAGCAGCCCCAGACACTAATCTGCCCAACGTCGCAGAAACTAAGCTGCCCAGCACCTCCACCTCTTTGCTGCTCAGCACCACAGGGGTACCCAGTCAGTGACCCAGCCGACACCTGCTCCTGGTTCCCAGTTGCCGGCCAAACCCGCACCTACTCCTGGTTCTAAGTCAACAGCCTGGCTGACACCTTCTCATGTTCAGTGACACCCTTTTACTCCTCAGCTCCTGCTCTACTCTCCAGGTGGTAGCCTTGAGTCCTGCTCTCCAGCCCCGGGATGCTTATACAGCAGCTTGCACCATCCTGCTACCAAATATTATGGTGCCAACTGACTTTTCTGACCTCCAGTCTCCAGAGGGTTTCCTTCTACGCTGCCAGCCTCCAGAGTGGTTATGCCTTTGTCGCTGGTCTCTAGAGGGGTCCCCTGTATGCCACTGGCTTCCAGGCCTCCAGAGTTTTTTCAGTGGTCTGGTCATCCTCCTGCCTTTCCACCAAAGCTGCTCCAACTATGTTGGCAGCCTCCAGGCCACTGTCTAGAGGTGCTCCTTCCTTTTGCCATGCCTCCTGGTTGCCCTCCAGCTCTGCTTCTGTCCTTCCTCCAGGCCACCCACCTAAGTATACTGCTCTGACTCCGTCCACCTCTAGGCCATCTGCCTGAAATCACCAGCTCCATTTTTCAGCTCCCCAGACACATGCCCAATTGCCTTTGTGTGTTTTTACAACCGTCTTGATTGTATGTCCCACACTGATTAGCTTCACCTATATCTACTTATCCTCCCCTCACATGTGTATTTAAGATGTATATTCCTTTGCGTCATTGCCAGTTCACCTTTGTCCGTGTGTTAAGTGTCCCAGCCTTTTTCCTAATGTGCTTCTCCCAGTGTTTTTGACTTTCTTCCCCCCCCCAGACATTGCTTGTTCTGTGGATTTAAATTCTTGCCTGCTACGTGTTCGATTTGTTTGGGCTGCTTCAGTTGTTTTGACCTCTACTTGCCTTATCGGGCTGCTATCCTTTTGAACCTGTTGATTGTGTTATTAAATCCTTGGTCAGCACCTGCTCGGCCTCTGAGTCTGCATTTGGGTTCTATGCTTTGTATTAATATGCTTGATTGAATGTAGTAAACAGGTGGTGACCAACTAACATCATGGCATGCAACAAAGGAGAACTGTTGTCCCCTCAACCCTCACTTTTGGTTTTTACTGTCTCCAGACTCAGTACAACACAAGACAAGACCACCAGCATAGCCTCATTCTGCCCATCACAGGATCCCGTTGGCTCACAAGAAGACCTGGATATGAGGAAGGCAGAGCTGAACTGTCAAACAGAAAACAAAGCTAAAGCACAACAATGGCCAAAAACATAGGTTTGGACAAAAAAAGCAGGGAGATCACCTGCAAACACGAGGAAATAATTAGCTTAGGTTAATTTATAAATTACCTTTGGCTGGCATGCAACTATCGGGCCTACCATCAACCAAACTAAAAAAGTGTTAAAATCCCTTCCATGACTGGTGTTAAATCATGATTCACCACTTCAGAGGACCAATCTTGGAATGTGTAATACATGGTAGTATTCTGTGCCAGCAAAAGTCTGGCACGGCTTTGCTGCTTATTTATGAAGAGGGACATGAAGCAACAGTTAATCCCCAAGGTATGTTTTAATTGTGAAAACCATGCGATAGCACTTGGTCTATTAACAAACAGGTTATCTCTAATCCTGTTACCACTAATTTTTCTGCAGAAATTGCTTCATTAAAAAGAAACTAAAATAAAGACAATGAGGAATTGAATATAAAAAATTACTGTACCAGGAAAATAATTAAGATATAGACAAACATACCAGAACATTGGTAGAAAGTATATTTAGAAATAATTTAGAAATTTGAAGTGAATTTTTAAGGCCAGACTTAGCCAAGGTATCATAAAAGATAAAGACCATTCCAGTAAACTGTTCCATGAAATGGTGTTGGCTTTAAACCTTAATATGGTGAGGAGTTTTGAGAAGAGTAGGGCTTTAAATCATTCTGAAATGCCTGAAGAGGCTAAACCAGAGCCAAAAGATGATGAATGTGATCTCTTTTCCTGCCTCATTTTAAAGTAGTTGCTGTCCTTGTTGTAGAGAGAGTAGTATAGAGATCTGAAAATCTTTTGTCCAGCGATGATGAAGACACAAATAACTCTCTCTCTCCTAATCCGGAGTTACAGATACTTCTTTGCTGAATATATGTCCAACACATTAGAATTGGTAGGATTTAAAGGTAAATCTGAGTGTCATCAGCATAAGTGTTGAAGCAATCGGCAACGCTTGTAGATGCAGCTGCTGGTAGCTCCATCAAACTTTGGTAAAACTTTTTGTTTTTCACCTGTTTTTCCCGGCTTTATTGCTAAAACGTGTTACCGATGATATAAATCATTGGAAAAGGAAGCCGGGGTTTGTATTAAAGAGCAGCAGACAATAGACAATCCACCCAGCCTAATCAATTGGACCAGGCACCACAGCAGGTGCAGTGATCACCCAGACGAGAGGAAAGAGAGCTGAGATAGGCATCGTGTTGGCCAAGCTTGGACTTAAGGCTGCT
Organism: Lepomis gibbosus; assembly: GCA_029875015.1. NCBI lineage: Eukaryota > Metazoa > Chordata > Actinopteri > Centrarchiformes > Centrarchidae > Lepomis > Lepomis gibbosus. The sequence continues at coordinate 3,282 of JAPMOB010241459.1, forward strand.
ACTAAAGGGACTCAGGTTTGCCAAGCAACAGAAATCAGCAACAACATATTTACAGACACCTGCACATCAACATCCCAGATAAGCACTCGCTGAGAGAAGGCAGACTCTGTGTTTTGTATTGATGATTCTTGGTGCTCAAGCACAGTCAAAATGGACCCTGTTTCCCAAATGTCTGACTTTTTTTGTGAATTTAAAATCCATATTATCATCTTGTTGCTGCTATTTACATTCACCCCAGCGTAGTTCCAGGCGCATACATGTACTTTATTAGGTACACCTTGCTAGTACCGGGTTGGACCTCATTTTGATGGGTACACTGTAGTCATAAATTAATGGACAAGGTCAGCAACAATATTCAGGTAGGCTGTCATGTTTAAACAATGCTCAGCAATAAAATATCCACACCATTACACCACCCCAACCAGCCTCAACCATTGATACAAGGCAGAATGGATCCATGCGCATAAACAACATTTCATGTTGTTTAATTGAAATTTTGACCCTACAATTGAAATATCGCAGCTGAATTCCAGACTCATCAAATAAGGCTATGTTTTTCCACTCTTCTATTGTACAATTTTGGGGAGCCTGTGCAAATAGTAGACTCAGTTTCTTCTTCAAGGTTTGACGTGTTGTAGTGAAATGGGCCGATTAGATGGGTCAACACATCATTACTTATGGGCCCCTTGACATCAAGGCCCTAATTAGTTATAGTGTTTCACAAGGCAATTCATTAATCCATGGATGTGAGATGTTGACAATGAGCACTTTCCACAGCATGTCAGTATAATTGTAAAAACCAAACATTGCAACTGAGACATGAAGGAGTTCCCTTTTAGATGAGGCTCAGATAGCAAGACTTCCGAGAGTGGCCTCATGGTCTTTGTGTGTATAGTTGTGGATTTTAAATATAATGTTAATCAGCTTAGAAAAGTAATTTAAAAAGAGCCTAATTTAAAATCCCTACTACTGATAGTATTCCTGTCATTTTTATTTTATGGATCTGCAGAGAATCTCTTTCTTGTCTTTTCCTTTGTGTGTTTGTAGTTTGCCAGGAAGCTAGTGTTTCTTTGAGGCCTAGTGTTCTGAGCTACAGTATGGCCTATAGATCAACTAAACAATGATTCTAATCTAGTTCTGGTTAAAATGCAAAGTATTGAGTTGATGGCTTAGTGTGTAACTTTTAACATTTGTCAATACAGATTTTGGTATATTGAGTGCTTTATATAACATTGTCTCAATTAGATTGTCTCAATCTAATGGCTCCAGTTAGGAGGAGAAGGGAAAATTCATTGGTGCACCATGAGCTGGGATAAATTCTTGTGTTGTTACATGGGTCTGATGACAAGTATTGCATCACTGTCGGACAACACTAGAGAAAAGTCAAAAACCGGCTTTGGGATAGACTGTCATACCATCTAGGCTTTATAACTCTGAAATAAAGAGGACTTATCTCTTATTCTAACTGTCTCAATCATTTCTCAAGGTCTCTATCCTTTGAAGCTTTTTACTAATAAACAGAATGCAATAAAGCTTGGAACAGAAAAATGATGAAAAGCAGGGAGAGGGGGATTGTGCAAAATCTCTAAGGGAGTCACGAGCACACAGAGAAATGGGAAGAAAGAAGATGAGACAGGAAGAAGTATTTTGACCTTAAATTTATGCACAGTGGCACGTTGTCAGAATATGATGTTGAAAACACACACCCAAAAGCTCAAACACAGAAGACAGTATGGCTACTGTGTATCAGGCTACATTACTTGCATATCTCCTCAGAAACCTTGTGGAGTGCCAGTTTCCCGCCATCTCATCTCGTAAAAAGTCCATTGGAGAGGCATTTTTACTGCAGCTCAATGCATGACCTTGAGAATAATATTGTGTTACTTTATGTAGACAACCAAAAAACAGCGCTAAAAATCCTTCAAATATGTGCACACATGAGTTTTATGTGTTGTAGTCTGTAAATGTTTGAGCCTGTTTGTCAGAGCCTGCATGTCTTAGGTGTTCCGAAGGACTTAAAGCGCAAAGGTCAGTGGTTCTGGCCATTCATTATTCTGGCTGTTCTTTTCTTTCTTTCTGTATCTCTCTCTCAAACAGAACATGAGATGCTATCATGGACCTCTTAATCTGGCTACCAGTCACAGCTGTGTATGCCCACGGGAGACAAAATCTTGTCGACTGTCAGGACACATTGTTCCACCGGTGAAGGAAACGGGATGAAGAGATTAGAGGTTATACCCACAGCGTTATGGAGACCTCTGAATAAACAGAGAGACAAGGGGGATGGAAAAAGACAAAAGTGTGAATGAGAAAATATGTGTCAAAGCCTGGGGAGTCAACTGCCATTGTCTCAGTATTTTTAAAAATGACCACAGCAGTAAATGTGACTCACACATTGTGGTTTTTACATCTGCTATGTTAAGTGGACACCCCCTGATGAATCATTAGTTAGTTTTTCAGCACCGCTCTATGGTCCCTCAAGTAGATCATTAATGTTTTTTTCTTGGTAAATAACATTGGTATATTGGTATGCCAGAGAGATGGATCGAACAATCTGTGTGCTCACTTTGTCATCCCATCTGCTCATTATTTTGGTTTCTTCCCACCAAATACCGCCTTTAACTGTAGAGGGCCGTAGGCATTGGGATTATTGGAGGTTTTATCCAATAGGCTGTGGTTATTAATTCAAGTCCTTCAGCATCGGTTAACAGTACTGCAGAGATTGTTGGTCATACTGTTGAAAAGTCTTTGTTGCTGTCTCTCTGTGTTTGTGTCACTTGTCACAACACCTAGGGCTTGTCTTATCTTTGCAATATCTGGCTTCACAAGACCAACCATTGTAAACTGGTCTCATGAAGGTAGTAATCAATTTGCTGTCAACCCTGGCTTTTCCTATTCAGCTATGAGCACAATGAGACAGGATCTGTGACAAATTGACTATCACATTCGACACAAGCACATCCACAGCAAACATCCACTGCTAGCCTTTGAAAACAAGGTTCTTGTGGCAACAATATGGATTCAAGTTAGACTCCAAATTATTTTAGGTTCATGCAAAAAAAATTTTCCATGAGTTTTTGCGAAAGTTGAAAGAGAATATTTCGCAGCCAAAACTTAATTATAAAGCAGAATAAACAGAGCATAAAAACATAATGCAAAAATGTGATTTGCATTCACTGTTAAAAGACCTATGATTGAATGTAAAACACATGAGATATATCGTATGCCATCTTTAAGAAATACCAACTGTGGTTCTGACACATTACAGGCAAACACAACATTAATTTACACCAAGTGAAAGCAAAATACCACTGCAGATTCTTAGAATAATACAATAATCCTCCCATAAATCCTTTCAAAATAACATGATTTACTGAGTGTTCCATTCAGCATGCAGTGTAATTACTTTTTTTCAATTATAGGGACAAAGAAGTGTCAACATTACATTTTGTGTTTTCACAAAAAAAAATGTGCTTGATGATTACTGTTTCATTCAGCAGCAGTCTTTTTTTTTATCTTGACCCTCCCCAGAGCTACAAACCTTTTCCAACCATTACGTTTAATACCAAACCATGACTTTTAAACCCAGGCACTCAGGCCTCCCTTCCCTTGTTGAAAAAAAAGTACTGCAAAAGTACCTATGGCAATTTCTGCTCTGTAACAAAATGCCAACTTAGTCCAAAGAGCAAACAGGGAGAGAGTGTTATCTCCAAAACAATCAGCTGATTTCTTCCCCTACAAATAATTGCATTATCACACAAGCTGTGTACAGTTTAGCAGAATATAGATGCATGTCAGCCGCTCCTCAGAAAACCATCAAACTGTAATAAGCCAACACATCACGCACACACACACACACACACACACACACCACAGCACGCACTTAGCCAACATTAGTGACATGACCATGTTCTGTTTTTTCAAATAAACATAGCCTACACAACATTGGCAGTAGCGGCCAGAATAACATCAGTTGGCACAGCTGCTGTAAAAATAAAATAAGAATTTATGACTTCTTCAATATACTTTTTAGAACATAATAAGCCCTCAATGTTCCCTGTGCATTTACATAAAAATGCTCTAAGGGCCTGTGTCCACCAAAGTGTTTTTTGCCAGCTGAAAATGCTATCTGCTGTTCTGAAAACGCCTAGCTGGGAGCACTAGGGTGCGTTTTGGAGGCGCAGTGTTTTTTTCGAGATGCTGTGGCTGCTATGATACATAATTTCAGTGGAGGCAATGTGCTGCAACTAGGGTAGCCTGCTTAATTTTACTGACTGTAAAAATGTCACCACAAAGTATGTAGGCCTACGTGCTCTGTATGCGGGTTCATGAGATTTTGCGGGTGAGAAAACACCTCTGCAAGGAGGCACATCGTTTCATTCAAGATGGGATGTACTCGGTGTGGTGTTTGCCCCGCCCCTCCTGCACTGTGATTGAAAGGCTGGGTAAAAACTGACAGTGACTAGTGCAGCGTTTTTCCCAAAGTTGAACATTTTTCAACTCTCTGCGACTGTAAAAAAAAAAAAGATCAGCACCCAGCGAAGACAACATACTCAGCGCCTCATCACGGTCCTGGCGTTTTTACCAGCTTGTAAAAATGCGGAGCTCCCATTGCAATGACTTGAAAAAAGACGGTGGCATCAGAAAAAAAACGCTTTGGTGGACACGGGCCCTAAAACATGTCACTGTGACCGCGCACCGCATAGCCAATGTGCACTCTTTGACACCTTTGGAGAAGAAGCAATGAAAGACTAATGTGGATCTTGGAGGAACAGGTGTCTTTACTGTAGGGACTGCCAAGAATATTCGTAGGACTTGCCCTCAGTGTGTGCCTTTTTGTCCTCAGATATACATAGCCTCTGACATTAAAAAAAACCCGTCTTTGAGAAATCTGACATAGTGAGAGGATCACCCGTATGCACTGTGGCAGTTAAAATGGGGAGTAATTGGTCCAATGAGGTTTCCCTAAGTGTGTGAGATCCAAGGTCCAAGTTTCAAACATGTATTTTGAAAAGAACAAACTAATTTAAAATAAATACCTCCACTTGAATAATGAACAGCCGGAAAGTGGCTGTAAAGGAATTTATAGGTACTATGACACAGGTTTCCCCAGGTCATGATAGGACCAATTTCTGAGCTAAAGTAAACCTAAGGGAACAACAGCCAGGGACTCTCCTTAACTGTAGGTTGAACTTTGTCTCTCCTCTCTGCCTGCTTGTCGACTGACTGAGGCAGCTGCCATGATAATGATGCACTGTTACATTTTTAGATACCAAAAGCTTGAAGTTATCTTAATTTTGTTTCATTGCAGACATTCTGACTCTTCATATGTAGAAATAGTTGCATTTGGCTTAAATGACACACAACATGTTTTAATTTGAACCAATAACTAATAGACTCTTTGTGCATGAACAATAACCTTATCTCCGTAGGTCTAGGAAGGACAAATATCCCCAGACAGGAAGTATTCTTCAGATTTGGTGTTGGCATTCCGTGGGTTCACACGTTGCATGCTAGTACTGTATCTCCTCAGCAGAGCTCGATGACTCATAGTATGTAAGTTTTTAACAGTCTCCAAAAATTCTTCATCACACCTGAAACTGCCTCATAATACAGACATAACACTAGCTGCTTTTAAATGGAAGAGGCTGGCTTTCGTCGTTGATGATGACTATGGCAGCAAGTTTGAAGAAATAACAGGAACAAATAGGCTGGCTGTGGTTGAGAGACAACAAAATATGCAATGTCTAATAATTTTTTTATTAATAATAATAATCATAATAATAAGATTTTGCTTTTGCCCCATCTCTGCTGTCTGTCTGTATGTTCACCCTTATGTCTGGAGCTGTTGGCATCACTGCTATCTCCACTGGAGGCAGTAGAAGTATCAGCAGCACCAAAAGAAAAGTCTGTAATTTTGAGGCACTATACTGCACCTGCTTTGAGCGACTTCTTTTTTTCCTTCCTTAACTTTTCAGCACCACCTTTGCATTTTGTCACATGTTTTTTTTATCTATGATTTATTATAGATGTCAAGTGTTTGTTATTACAAACACTTGACACAGGAGCTAAGCAGGTTCTGTTCTTAAGATTTAATAATTGTCATGCTCTTGGGTTTTTGTGTGGTATTTTTCTGTTATTTTTTATAATTTCCATTCCTGTTTTACTCTTTGCCTCTGTGTTCTTGTTTAGGTTTGATTAGTTTATCATTGCCTCCTTGTACCCTGTTTTATTTTGTAGTGATCAGCTTCATGTGTGTTTTGTCTTGCTTTGTTTCCTGTCTGCTTGATTGCTTATGTGTCTCACCTGTGTTAATTGCCCTGTCTGCTTGTGTGTACATATTGCCCTCAGTTCTGTTTAGTCCTCGTGTTGTCATCATCTGTGTGTGTGAGTGTTCCTGCCTGTTCTTTGCTTCACAGATTATTCCTTGACTAACAGACTTTTCTTTGGATTTGTTCCCTGTTTGGATCGCTCTGTGTTTCTTGGATTGCCCCTTTTGTTTGGACACTGACCTTGTGTTCACGTAAGCTTGTTTAAAATAAATCTTTATTTGCACTGCAACCTCCTCATCAGTGTCTGCAACTTGGGTCTACACCTCTGTTACTGCACTCGGCCTTTTCTGATAATAATAAATAAAAAGCGAGCACACTAATAGAGAGATAGAGTTGCCGAGTCCAAACAAAGTGCAGCGGAAAAGTCCGAACAGAAAATTCAAATGCTGTGACATACAATAACAAGTTCAAAAGAAACCAAATTCCAAAACACAAGCAAAAAGGCAACGGATATCCAGGCATGGGACTTCGGGTTATGGAGGTGGAATGTACACATTGCGTTTACTTCCGGATACTTTGTCATCTTATAATTTCAACACTCAGAACTTTGTCATTGTTTCTTTTTTTTCAAACAATAAGAAGTCACACCACAACTCTGTCTGAGATGAGCAAATCTCACAGCAGTTGCAGCAATTGTCAGCTACAACTGACACTAGATAAAGATGCTAGCACGTTGGCTAACGTTATCGGAGCAGATGAAGCTAGTGCCCAGCCACTAATACTTGCCATGCTAGTCGGTGAACTTGAGAAGCTTCGCTAAGGAGAAACAGGTGACTCCTTGAACACCACCCTCGTCCCTATCCAAGCATCTCTGCAGAAGATGAAGATGAAGAGACTCCAGACTGAGTTTGATCTCATCTCTACAAATGAGGCAGATTTCCTTTTAAGGCGCACAAATAGTATGTATTATAAGTATGGCAATAAAGACAACCGTCTTTTAGCATTGCAACTAAAGTGCCAATCTGCCTCTCGACTTATCACTCAAGTTTGCAGGACCTCTAGCTCCCGTAGTCACAGATACAACTGAGATAAATGTTTTTGCCTTATATTACTCTAAGTTATACAAATCTGAAGCCCCATCTGATAATTCTTTAATGAATAAATTCCTAGACAACTTAGAATACCCCACAATTGATGAAACAACCACATCAAATCTAGATGCTCCCACAGTCAGTCTCAAACTGAGCAAGGCACCAGGTCCAGGTGGCTTCCCAGTGTTTTTTTAAAGAAATTTTCTGACCAAACTAGCTCCCTTGTTGTTAGATATGTTCAACAACTCCTTGGCACTTGGCTCACTTCCTTTATCTTCAACTCACTCATCCCAAAGAAAAATAAAGGCCTGGTAGAATGTAGCAGCTGGAGGCCTGTTAGCCTGGTTAACTCCGATATAAAGCTATTAGCCAAGATCCTTGCTTGCCATCTCAACCCCTGCTTTCCTTGCATTATTTTTAGTCACCAAACAGGCTCCATAAAGGGCAGACAATTATCTTGAAATATCTGTCATCTACTCAGTATACTACTGTCTAAGTCTGACACACAAGAAGCTGAAATGATAATCTCTATGGACTCAGAGATGGCCTTCGACCGAGTGGAGTGGGGTTATCTATTCTCAGTTCAAAACAAATTTGGTTTTGTTCAAAGATATATCTCATGGATTTACAGTAAGTATTATAAAGGGCCCCTACCGCTAGCTTGACCAATAACAATATTCAATCTAAGTTTTTCCCCCTAACACGTGGCTGTCGTCAAGTTTGCTCTTAGAAACGCACCACTTTTCACTGGCATGCACAGAAATGGGGTGGAGCACAGAGTCTCTTTATGCTGATGACACCTTGCTCTATGTCTTAAAACCCCACTACCGACATTATTAAGATTCTTGGTACAGAAATTTGTCTCCTTTACAGGCTACAAGTTAAAGATTAGTAAGAGTGAATGTTTCTCTGTAAACAATGCTGCAAAGCAGATCCCAAGCCAAGCATTACCTTTCAAATCCTCCAGCTTTCTCTATTTAGGCACTAATATCTCTTACAGTCTCTTCACCTTATAAACATAACATATTGAACTTAGTTAAGGAAGTCAGATCAGATCTCCAACGTTAGAAAAGCCTCCCCCTATCACTTCTTGTAAGAATCAATTCGATTAAAATGAACATACTACCTAGATTCTTAATTCAATTCCAATGCTTACCAGTATTTCTCCCCCAATCATTTTTCAAAGAATTTGATAGGAATGTTTCATATTTTATTTGGGCAGGGAAAACCCCAAGGGCAAAATATTCTATTCTGCACAGAGCTAAGGAAGATGGTAGTCTAGCACCATCTAATTTTTTGGCATACTATTGGACGGCTAATTTCCAAAAAATATATAGATGACACAACTCTCCCAATACAGACTGGTGTCAATTGGAAGCCGACTGTTGCAGTCCAATTTCCCTGTCAACTTTGATATGTGCCCCCTTGAATTCATATCCGTATAGAAAATCACTTTAGAAATCACTTCTCCCTCCCCACTGATGCCCAACTATGACAACCACCTATTTCAGCCCGTGGCTCTTTATCCATTTTTCTCCATGTGGAAGAAGAAAGGCCAGGTTCATTTTAAACAACTTTTTTTCTGAAAAGGGTTTTGCCTCTTTTGACTATGTTAAAACTAGATTTGGCCTGCCACAATCCCATTTATTCAGATATTTTCAAATACGAGACTTTTTGGCTTCTCCAACTTTAGCCATCAACCACCTGACTCTCTCATTGATATTATTCTGTCATTTCCTACAGCCGGTAGAGTCCTTTCTGGCGCAGTGAAGTTAATCATCATCTTTATTATCTATCTGCCTTAGCAACTAGAACTACTTGGCAAAAAAGAGCTTTGTACAGTTTTCTCAGATAAATGGGGGCAGGTGGCCCTCCAAAGGGTTAATTGTACTTCATCTTACACTCGACTGACATTGATTCAATTTAAAGTTTTACACAGGACACACCTGTCCAAAGCTAAACTTAACAAGCTATACAACACGGATGATATGTGTGGCAGATACTCTCTATCACCTGCCAATCATACACACGTTTTCCTCCTGCCCAAAACGGACTTCTTTCTGGGCCTCTTTCTATGATAAACTATCAAAGGGACTGCTACAACTTACAACTGAGCGGAGTATTTGGGGATTGTGCTCAACTGCAACACTCCAAGAGCGTATCTGTGCACGTCTCTTGGTGGTCCACAGGCTGCAGCAGGGGTCAGCTGCGGCAGCGTTGTCAGTGATGCTGCTGTTGGGCTTCAGGGCAGTAGTCCATCAGGTGGTCCCTCTGGGCTTGCTGCACATACGACGGCTACAATGTTGGGTTGCCATCCTGCATCTGAACCTCAAGAGGCAAAGGTGATGCATGGTGAACCCCCCAGCCCCCTTTCAACTCTAGTGCAGGATCTGTGATTCTGGGGGTCTCTCATTGTCTGGCAGCGTGGGTGCTGCTCAGCAGGGTGTCTTCATCCATGTCAGTCTTCATAGATGAGTCTCTCACTGGATGGGGAGGGATCTGCCAGGGAAGTGCAGTGAGTGTTGTGGCTTAGCGAGGAGAGCCAATGGGGGCACACACCACACATCCACAATCCACTCCAGGTTGTGTTTCTAGTATGGTGGTGTGTTTCATCCAGCGCATGCATTAACAGACAGGGCGAAGTCCAATCCACAGCTCTGTTGGCGCTGGCAGGGAACTTATAGATGTGGGCATCAGAACACCTGCTGTCTATGAAAGCCCTTCACATCCCAGGCTTGAAGAACGGCGGTGGCTGACCTCATGTCGAGGGCTGGCTCCCAACCGAGCAGGTAGAGACTGCACAAAAATGTGGTTCAACAGATCTGAGCTCGCTTCGGGAGAGCGTAGATGGATCTTTTTGCCAACACCCACTGCCCGCTGTGGTTCCCAATTCAGCCACAGGACACATTTGCGCGTTACACACATGCTATTGCTAGAAGGGCTGCTGTTTACTAAAATGTTAAAAGTTCTGGTTGTACAACAGAGAATTGAGAAGTTAGATAGATAAGCGCTACAGAATGAGGTGCTCCATTTCTGAAAATAAATAAAATAAATAAATAGTTCGACAGCCATATGTTAAAAAGAATCATCTAATGGTGTTCATCATAAAACAATATAGCAATAATAGACTGCAACACAGGAGAACATTTCCATAACATCACCATCACACAACATCATCAACATCAGTACTATACATGTTATGACAACCCCATTACTATTTATTTATTAATTCTATCTACTTCTCTGGACTGAGTTTAGAAAAGAGATGGCAGTCGGAATGAATGAGTGCCTTTATTGCTCTTTACTGGGGGTAATCTGAACAGAGAACCAGAAGGTGAGATCGGAAACTCTAAATGAAGGGGGTGGGTGGGATTTGGCCTTCCTAACTACCTGTCTGTTGTACAGGTCAGTGAGACTACACTGCTGGACAACTAAAATTTTACTGCTAACCATCACTATATTGGAAAGTGCAGTTTTGGCCTTAATAGTGCGATTGCCATAGCAGCAAATTACAGAGAATGTTTCAATGTATGATTTATAAAAAGGGTCATGAGGATCTTATCAACATGAAACTTTGACAGTTTGGGAAGGCAAAACAGTCTTTGCTGGCCTTTTTTGCAGAGCATCTCAGTGTTGGAATTAAAATTCAATTTATTGTCGATCAGACTGCCGAGATACTTTCTTTTCTACAAATTCTACAAATCGTTTCTACAAATCCCACCATCTGCCCATTGATGGTAGTGTACTGAGGAGTTGATGACTTACGCCTAAAATCAATCAGCATCTCCTTTGTCTTTTCTACATTTAATTGAAGGAACGCCCTATCACATCAGAGCACAAAATCATCAACAACAGGACGATGATCACTTTCCTCAGAAGAGAGGAGACTGACAATAGCAGAATCATCTGCAAATTTTAAAATGTTTCTATTTTCATGCTAAGTTAAGTTAAGAAGTGACACAGCCTACAGTGACAGAGCCTTGGCCTGTACCTATGGTCTGGGGGTCTCTGTCACAAGGGTGAGGCTTCATATGCACAATGCTGGTGTTTGACCAGCCTCTCCAGGTTTTTCCTCCTAAAATTGTGGAGAGGCAGACTCAGGCTGGTCTATCCACTGAGGTCGCACAGACCATCCAAGCAGCAGGCAGTCTCCACCACATCTTGCTGTAAAGCTAAGTGCTTGGGCTTTCAGCTTTGATGCATTGAGAGGGGGACGGATCTGCCTACCTGTTTGTTGGGATACGTTTTCTCTTTCCTGCAAGGTCTGATGGAGAAGGGGCTATTGCACTGCAGCTATCTCTCCTGTCACAGGGGTTTTGATGACAGAACACTCACCCACTCCCTCGTGATACGCTTTCTGCAGGGTGTGAAAAGACCACGGTGTCGTGGCTCTTTGCGCTTCAGTAGGACTTGCTGCTTGTGTTGGTGGCTCTAATATCTGCACCTTATGAGCCCCTGGAGAAGTCCTCATATCCAAGATGGCGTAACGTTGCAGACATGTTTTTGTCCTATCACGTGTAGATAGTTTACGTTTTCCTTATCGCTTGTTTGTTTTTATTGCTTTATCGCTTGTTTGTTTATGGATTCTCAAATCTTCATACCTTGTCTGCGTCCACTCAACCTCAATAATTGCTTTATCGCTTGTTTGTTTTTATTGCTTTATCGCTTGTTTGTTTCTGGATTCTCAAATCTTCATACCTTGTCTGCTTCCACTCAACCTCAATAATTGCTTTATCGCTTGTTTGTTTCTGGATTCTCAAATCTTCATGCCTTTACTGCACTTCAACCAACGTTCTAAGCGACCTGTACGTATAGCCTTCAGCCGTATCATGACCTTACTCCTCCTGTATTCCTCAGGGGATGTGGAGTTAAAACCAGGCCCTGTAACCCCCAGTGCTATACCCACGCCCCAGGTTCCATCATTTGTTAATTTCTGCAATCGTAAAAGTCTTGGCTTCCTGCACGTCAATATTCGTAGTCTGCTCCCTAAATTCGATTCAGTCACCGCCCTCGCACATTCAGCTAATCCCGATATCCTGGCTGTGTCTGAGTCTTGGCTTAGGAAGTCTACCAAAAACTCTGAAATATCTATATCCAACTATAACATCTTCCGTCAAGACAGAACTGCTAAAGGGGGTGGGGTTGCAATCTATTGCAGAGATAACTTACAGAGCTCAGTTATCCTGTCCAAGACTATTCCCAAACAGTTTGAACTTCTACTCTTAAAAATCCATCTTTCTAGAAATAAATCTCTGACTGTGGCTGTCTGCTACAGACCCCCCTCAGCCCCGAGCAGTGCCCTGGACACCCTTTGTGAACTGATTGCCCCCCATCT
>JAPMOB010241463.1:0-17385 GCA_029875015.1 Lepomis gibbosus
CAGCGGTCTGTGTGACGGCGGGAGCAGAGGGCTCTGTGAGCGGGCGGCTGGCCGGCCTCACACGCTCCTCCCGCGGGTCGGTGCAGGCTTCCCCCTCAGCCACTTGCGGAGCGTCTCAACTCCGAAAATATTCATCACATTTTTGTTCCACCTTCACTTTTCGTAAAACTGTCAATATTGGAAATCTACTAATCTGCTGGACTCTGTCTGGTGCAGCAATGATGATGCAGTGAATAGTGACTATTCAGTCTGACCAATCAGCAGTCTGTCATGTTTTCACGTTACATTTTAGTTTCCCTCAGCTCGCTTGGAACCTCGACGGAGGTGAGGTGATACGAAAAAAAGTACCTGGAAGCAGGTACAGGTCCAACTTTTCTACAATGGAAACACAAACAGGCAAGTGGAGCCAAAGGGCCTCCGCTCAGACTAGCTTGGTTTGAGGGCGTGCCTGACCCCGCCAGCCGCTTGGCAAGCTTTATAAGGCGTTTGCATTGTGAAGTCAGAGTAAAAGTAAAGTAAAGGAAGTGAAGGGTTGGACTACAGACGAGCTGTTTTCAAGCGGTTCTGAGCACAGCTTTCTGTGGGAGATGGGAACTTCCTTTGGGCTGGACTTTGGGATTTTTCACTTTGCAAACCTGTTACATGCACAAAAAAGATAGCAAATAAATCAAATACTCTGAAAACAAATAATTTGTGGCTTTTGCAGGCCATTAAATGAAACGATTGTACACTCTGCCTATGCACTCATTGTGCATGAACATGTGTTGTGGGGGAGTGGCTTTGGAGGGAGAACTAAAGAGAGGGGGTGGGATTGGGGGGGGCTTGCTTTAAGGATAGCATTACCATCTATATACTCATGTGTTGTACTGTACATTTGGTGTGTGTAAGTACACACACACACACACATGATGTATACCAAACAGGGCATTAAATTCCTCTAGATATTTGCTTTGTCTTCCTTTCTTTACTTCTATGTAGTTAGTATTAATTATTACCTGCAGACCCATGCGCTATGTTTAGTATACCAGAGTACAAACAACAAAATGTAACATGCCATTACAATGCAAGATCTACATTAAAAAGTTAGGCCTTGTTGTCTCCCTTTTTGCAAACTCTCAGCACGTTTTGTATATGAATAGTCAATAGGAAGTTTCCAAATACAAAATGTTCACTTTGGAAAAGTGCAGTGCACTGCATCTTTTCAGACAAAGTGGTAAAAGTTCACAAAAGTTCAACAGTTTAGCACAAGTGGCACACAGCTTTTTGTTGGTTTACTACAAGAAGCGACTGATATTACACAGCCTGGCTGCCTCCTGTGTCCCCATCATTTTTTGTGGAAACAAAATACAAACAAAAAAAAAAACATTCACTGGTGTATTCACCAAGCACACAAGTACTTTTTAGTTTTGTATGGAACCCTAAATTATGTCTTATGTTCCAGGAAACATTATCTGACCTGTGTTTTTTACATTACCGAGATAATTATAAGACTGGAGCACTTTAAAAGCTAATATCACACAGATATTTAAATAATAGAAGAAAGCCCGGGTGAGCTCTTTTGATCATTCAGCCTTAGAAAACTAGACAATTAGGTGACTTTTGGATACAAAAATAGCAGGCTGAGGGACCCATCCGAAAAGGAAATATGTTCCTTGTCCATGTTTATTTTAAATGTAGGATTTTCTCTCTTTGTCTCTTCTATGGTCAACAAAGTCAAGTCAGCATGTTAAAAATGGCTTTTCAACATGTTCCTGGAAACTGCATCACCTAGACTAAAAAAAACACAACTTAATCTTTAATCTTTAGTTATAATATAGAAATACATTTCATTTCAACACACGTCATTCTTAAAATATGGTCTTGTTGGTAATAGCTGCTGTTCCTTGAACAAGAACATAATTTGTTGTTTGAAGATTCTGGGCTAAAGACATTCTGTTAAACCTAGTTTGTGTACATGCACATAAAAGATATCAGCTCCTACAATTCATGCAATTCCACCAAATGGAACAGGAGACCAGCTGACCAGGTGCTAACAGCTGTTGTGTAGGCCTGAGCAGCAGTGATGCTATATCACATGGTGAATTTTGCCCATATGCTGCCGTATATCAGCCATTATCTTCCAGCAATGTTGGCTTACACCACTACAATAGTGGAACGACTTCTGATGTTGTAGGCGTCTGGGCACTCATTTGGATGTACATCTATACAAAAGTGAGAAATTACAGGAGAGGTGCTGAGATATTTGGACACGGATGACAGTGTTGTTTTGCATGCCGTTCCCACTTTAGAATGGCTGCAGCTTTCAGGATCCTGTTGCAAGAAAACTGCTTTTCAAAATGCAGTCCCTCTACTACTACTCTACTACTACAACTACTACAACTGTGAATTTCAATGTGTAACAGGAACAATGTTGTGCATCACGTGCAAAGATTTTTTTTTTTTTTGGTTTATTTATTTTTATTTATTGGTGCAAGAGCGAGGGAGAGAGAAAGAGATAGCGACACACAAAACATAGATGCAGATGGAACACAAAACAATCAATCAATAACAAAGCAAAATAATTCAACATTTCATCATACATTGTTAAAAAAGAAAACATTGCTGTGCTTAGCCAAATACGTTACAGTGAAGCTACATGAAGCTCTATAATGTTACATCACCAGTCCGTAAAGGAAGAAAGTTGCTTTGACGTGCTAGTTCTTAGCTGGCAGGTCCTTTGTGGATTCAGCCAGTCTGGGAAGAATCGAGGTTCCTTTGCATTCTCTTGCTGTGTCATGTTCCCATCACGCAGATGAGAATCAGGTCGCTTGTCTGTTCTCTGCGTGGATCTTTACAGGGTCACTCATGTCAATTGTGTCCCCCATCCGGTTGGCAGCTTCAACCGTCACACTCAGTGGAAAGAGAGAAGAGGTGAAATCATTGGTCACATGTCTCAGGTCACTGACCAAACGTGGCTACATGCTGCATCAAAATCATTGGTGTGTTCCCAAAAGAACTGTCACTCATTTTTGATTCTGCACGAAAGAGTGAGACCCACTTCCTTTGTCCCCTATGTGGTGCTAAAGGACACCTATTATTATATGTTATCTTCAAGTATGTCAATTCCACAGTTGACGCACACACGCCTGCATTCTCAGGCCCTTGGAACAGCCACTATTCTGCCGCCTATGTTACAAAATCAGGTCGGATTTCGTGCATGCGCGCTCCTGAGCCTCTTGCCAACAGATTCAGAACCGAACACACAGCGACAACACCGCAGCTAACAACATGGAGTCTACAAAAACGACCGGCTCCCAGCACAACACAGATTTCAAAACAAACTCAATGTAAAGGTAAAAAAAACAACAATAAAATTTTATGTGCTGAAGCCCTGAAGGCCAAACGAGAATCAAATCAATGTCAGGCAAAAACATGGTCAACACTGGAAAGGCTTGAGTCACGGAGAGACTTTCACTTGGTTTTGGAACCGATGTAATGGAATGTTGCTCCAAATATTCAATATAGATTTTTCATTTTACCAATACTCAGGCACACAGCTTCTCCACCCGTCTCAGTCTCTGTAACTTACATGACTCACATAATATACAATAATGGAACATAACAGTGCAGGACAACAACACAGTGAAGGCCCATACAGGCAGGCGTAACTGTTATGAACCGTGGCTCAGAGGCAGCTCTGTGGGGGCGTTAGCGAGCCATTTCTGACGTGTGTAAAGGTTTCGAGCACCTTTATGCCATCAAAAAAATGAATTCATTAAGAGAAATAATAACAATTCCTTTCAATTCCTTTCCAGCTATGTCACCTTTCCTGTTCTCATCTCTTACACTTCTCACTTTTGCTTCAACTCAGGAACAATACCACCTCCAGAAGTTCTCAGATGACTCCTCCATTGTCGGCTGTATTACAGATGACATTGAGGATGAGTACAGAGACTTCATTGGATGGTGTAACAGCAACCACCTCCAGCTCAACACAGGAAATACCAAGGAGCTTCTGGTAGACTTCAGGCACAGCAAGAGGCCCATTTGTAATAAGAGGGAAGGTAGTAGAAATGGTGGAGTTCCTCAGGGTTCAACTAAACAATGAACTGGACTGGACAGACTACACTGAGGCCAGGAAGGGACAGAGCAGGCTTTCTAATGTTCTACCAGTCTGTAATGGCCAGTGTCGTCTTCTTTGCTGTTGATGTTCTTTTGCTGCTCCAGACTGTGTCCATACCCATAGGAAGGTTAATTCTGAGTCTGTAGAACCAGTTCTAATATGTTCCATGAACCAAGCCCCTAAGGATACCAATAAAGCAATCCAATAGATTTCCTGTCAAACCTGCATGGTGGCAAAATGCAGTCAAGAGGCTTCCGCGCAATCATCTTCTGCTTACAGCAACGACGCCACAGAACTAATGTGGTAATGATTTATTGTGGGTAAAATTCAACATGTGGCGCCTTTAAGAGGCTCTAAATAGGGAGGAGTGAAGCGTGGTGGTTTGAGGACGCAGCAGGCACTACTTTCTCAGACACGCTGACCTCCGGCAGAGATGAATGAACAACCATCTGTGTGCAGAGCAGGTGACGGGTCCTCCAGCTTGATAATGCCAGTAGCCAAGTGATTAAAAACACAGCTCCCCTGCCACCAGTGCTGCTGGTGGATGTGACTGGGGGCCCAGGGACACGTCACTCTTCATGTCGGTGCAGCCAAGGTGTTGCAGCCAGTAATTAATTAGAAAATGGAATCAAGAGTCAGCCCAAAGAGGAAAAGGATGCTTTCTCCGGGTGTTTATTTAACATCTGGCCTTGACTGATGTGATTGTATTTCTCTGTAATGTGTTCTTTGTTTTGTCTAATGTCAACAGTCATTGTGCTGGTGAATGTGCTTCATTGACAGAGAGAGGAGCAGATACAGAACTGCAACAATTTATGGTGATTTGCCGGGAACAAGAACATAATGGTATGGAAAGCATTGTTAAGATATCGCACATTTCTGTCTGTCAGAATATGAATTGTACATTTATAGGAATTCACCAGTCAGACAATGCAATGGTGTCTGGTGTGGGGGATCTTTTAGCTCAAACTTTTCTTCATGAGAAAGAACGGTCAGGAAAAGCTGATAGACAATGTTAACTGCAGGCACACAGATGGCAATACTTTATAACAGTGATGCGCAGATAGTCCACGGATAGGGTGGGCCGGGTCATAAAAATTAACACTCTGATTAATAGCGGTTGGGTTGTGGGTAAAACAGCCGTCTTCCTGATCAATCCTGAGTTCAGATCAGAAATTATTTCTAAATGTTTAATTTTCTTTCTTCTGGAGAGTTTCCTCGCTCTGTCCTGGCAAGTTTATAACTGCAGGTTTTGGTTTTGCTTCTTAAATGCCTCACAATAATTCCTCTGACTTTACTCTATCTACTGACTTTAGTAGACAGTAAATCATTAATGTAAATTATTAAAGAAAACTCTCATACATCAATTCAGCACACAAATCACGTGAAAAACCTGTGCTGCTAATTAAAAAGGCAATATATCCTGCATGGACGAGTAGAGGTGGAATGAAATATCCATTCATAAAATCTGAAACAAAATAATTTCTTCGGTGGATGATTTATGCATACATTTGGATGACAACAGATTCAATCCATACATCACTGATATATAATATCTTGTTATTATGACAAACAACTTCAAGCACTATTTGAATGCACTATTTTTTTTTTTTTTTTGAAGAGTGCAATAGCGAGAGAGAGGCTGAGTGGATTGGCTCTGTTATGCACTGAAAATTAAGAAGCAAAGAAGTTGGACCCAGTACTTGACTCTGAGGAGCACAGGGCACTGTGGTGTATATATTGGTCAAACATCTATGTGTTAATGAACTGCAGTGGGAATGCTCCATTTTGCTGATGATTGTTTAATTATTGCATGATAGCATTATATTTAAATAATGCATTTCTGTGTGTTTGCACCTTCCGCAGCACCTATAGTATTTTGTTTAATTGTGTGTGCTTTGTGTGTGATCTATTCTGATTGAGTGGTTAAATGTTCATGATTGGTAGTCTGTTGTAGGCACGTAGGTGTTTTTCTATAGGCAAGGAAATAATAGAGGCCAAAGGGCTCAGGGATGATGGGTGTTATTTTGTACCATGTTATCTCCTCTACATATATATAGACATTATTTTTTTGTCTGTACAGCCCGCTTTTTGTTCAGATGGACGTTTGACTGATGAAGCTGATGGAAGTTTTTGGAAAATTTGGAAACCAATTATTACCTTTTCATATAATACATCCATATGAAAAGGCACAAGACACTCTGCTTTACAGAGATTTTGCAACAACTTTAATAGCATTTGTCAGAACAGTATGCACTCTGACGCACAGCCTCATTGTGGTTATTGCCTTTAAGAAACACTGAAAATGCCACATAAAAAGAATACTGAAAAAAAATTCAATTAAACCAAAAATGTGATTTGTGTTAGAATGAAAATAATGTGAAGAAAAGAAAGGCAGAAAAGGAGCTTTGTTCAGGATTGTTTTAGGTTGAACCTGAACCTTTGACATCTCCCCACATCAAAGCCTCTGCTCCTGTGCCAACACTCACCAAATATATAATAGATGCTAACTCTTCTTTCATAACAAATTACCATGCGTCTGAAACATCAAAGGAATCACTGTCAGGGAGTTTTCCAATCTGCCATCTCATCTCGGAACAACAGACATCCGTGGCAGATACCTCGGTAACGTTCAGTGTTCTTGTCAGTGGTTATTGTTAATTCAGAGGCACACCCAACTCCAAGAGAAGGAACAAGAAGACATCCAAATATTCCAGCCTGGGAAGAGTGATAAAACACTTTGGGGGCTGCTCATGCTTTGGTGAGGTAGAAATAAACTGGGTTAGTTTTCCCACAGGCTGGTAGAATGCACAAGCGGTGACACCTGCCTTCAAACTTCCAAGCTTTCTCAGTTCAAAGGCAGCTTTTCATTTGGGACCCATTGCATCTTATGTTCCAGGATCCAGTCCAAAGTAATGACAGCAGCACTGAAGCGAAACCAAATGGCAGAGTACGATGCACTGCTTAAACATATTACCTTGTGATCAGCATGAGAAAAGCACCACACACATGCTGGCTGAGATAGCTTTAATTCCTTGTTTTTACAAGTCCAGACTTTCAGCAATGTGTTCATTTTATTGATGAGCCGAGTAGTTATTAGTAGCAGTGCAGGCCTCTTCCTCTTCCTGGTTTATGCATTTCCAACCTGTGAGTACATACTGTGTAGATCTATCTTTATTTTCTCTTAGACAACCAGCTGATATTACTTTGACCGTAACAAGGCCACATATTCTACGTTTAAGATGCCGAGTATAAGAGCTGACAATATCCCATCTGGAGAGTCCTTCGGCCCATTCTTCCGTTCTCTATCTTTCTCCACATACAACATTCATGCTAACCCAGCTCACATGCTCAAGGTGTCTGAAAACATTAGAAATTGTATCTGTAGCCAGTCTTTGTGTGTGTCAGCTGAACTGATATGCTGAAAACATCCTTCAAAAGAGGAAACTGACAACAAAAATCTACCATTTAGTGAAGGGCAAAAATCATGGCTGAGGAAATATGATACTTTTAAAGAGGTGGTATTACGCTTCTTGGCTTTTCACCTCTCCTTGATTGAGTAATCTTTTTTGTGCATGTAACAGGTTTGCAAAGTGAAAAAGCCCAAAGTCCAGTCCAAAGGGAGTTCCTATCTCCCACAGAAAACTCTCTGAACTACCTGAAAACAGCTTGGTTGTAGTCCAGCCTTTACTTCCACTCTGTTTTGATGTCACAAGAAAATGTGTGTCATAACGCTCGCCAAGCGACGCCAGCTAGTCTGACACGGCCTCAAAAACACCAATTGAAAAACACTGAGCTGCAGCACACACCTCTCCTCTCCCTTAAAAACACTAGCTACCCTCCAGGCAGTCAGTGGACATAAAGTTGTTACTGTGATGTAGAGACAGAGCTCAGTTAAAACTTTATGGATGAAAGATACATTTGTTATAGATTAATAACTCACCACTCTGAAACTCGTGCTCCATATTGCCAAGCTCGTCGTCAACAGGTAGCTTACAGCTGAATCGAAACTGTTTTCGCTGACCTGCC
Source organism: Lepomis gibbosus (assembly GCA_029875015.1). Taxonomy (NCBI): domain Eukaryota; kingdom Metazoa; phylum Chordata; class Actinopteri; order Centrarchiformes; family Centrarchidae; genus Lepomis; species Lepomis gibbosus. The sequence goes on from JAPMOB010241463.1 coordinate 8,129, forward strand.
TTTCTCTGCTTCTGATTGGCTAGTAGTCCTTAACTAGGAACTGTGCATGTGCAACTCCCAACAAAGATCATTTAGAGAGAGAAGATGTATCACTCCATAGCTAAAACAAAGCCTTCAACACAGGGTAAAAAGAGGAGCTGCAGCAATGTACAGTATGATAAAAATATGGTGTTTTTTGAAATTTAAACCATGTAAACCTGTTCTGGTACAACCCCTAAATAAGATTAGGATCCTGAAAATGAGCATAATATGACCTCTTTAAATTATAAGGATTTTTCTAATTAATATGATCTAGATTTTAGTTCCATTTTTTCAGTGTCACTTAAACTAACCTATTCAGTACTGCATTCTCTGTGACTGTATTTTTGTCTGCATATGTTTATTGTAAGGCATAATAAATGGTACAACCAGCTCAGTTTGGGTTCACACCAGAAGGAATAAGCTCGCCTGTCAATTAAAGATGAAGGATGGACAGACTAGTCGTGCTTGGTCCTCTTCTATTTCTTCCAGTTTCTTTTGGGGTTGCTAATCCTGTTTTGCTCTCACTCAATTATTTCCTACACTGAGGCCAGAGTTACAGAGTTTTTCTTAAAGAACTTGGTTTGAAAACACAATAAGCATTACTTCTAAAGTGATTAGAGACTTTTTTCAAAGTCCTCCTGCCCTGAGGGAATTCCACAGAACTCATCACCTTTTCCAGAGTATCCTGTGGTTAGTCACATTAGGCCCATGCTTGTAGGTTAAATATAATTACAGCAGTCATGAATAAAACCCTCTCACATCACAGCGTTGTCAATCATTTCTGTCACGCATTCTTCATTAAACAAATTTATCAAATTATTGCTCAATGCTAAGTGCAGAGCAGAGCTCCTTCTACCAGGGTAACACTGTATCTTGTGCAAAGCCTATTTAGCTATTTAACTTTAACTAAATCTGAACAATTTGGGCTTCTTTTGCTTTTAGTAGTAGATTTTGTGTGTATCAGCTGCAGACTGTTCCAGACTGGCACAGAGATCACACTCCTTCAAATAAGAGGACATGCCTGACCTCCATGCCTATTGAAAGTATCCATATAAACATTTATACATGCTTTCATGTCACAAAGTAACTAAAAGTAAGGTGCCATACCCTGCGCAACAGTGCTATATGGCCCCAACAGATCAAAGTAAGAAACAAAAAGAATATATAGAAGGGTCGGAGTGACCATTAGAGTACTAAGAGGATTCCCAGTGGGCTGCCATACAAATTGGGCCAAAGCTATGAAGAAAAGAAAAACACAACACAGAGAGAGAGAGAGAGAGAGAGAGAGAGATTGAGGTAGGGCTGTGCTGTGGCCCAGTGGAGTGAGCTGACTGGCCCACTGTTGTTCTGGGTAGCAGTTATCTCCCTCATGTCTGTCTCCCTTCCCCAGCCAATCATTTTCGGTCACCTTGAGGTCTCTACTGTTTCTTTGGAATCATATTTAGTGTTAAAACATCAGTTAACATTGTTGACTGATGTTTTAACATTGCTTTACATGATCATCAAAGCTAATGTAAAAGCGTGGCAGAAAAAGCTCAGATAACAGAAGCTAAAGTCCTGACAAACAGAGCTATCCAAATGCTTCAAAGAGCATTTAGCAACAGTAGCAGTGCAGACATCAGACATACAGGACAACAAGCGGATTCAGGACCACATTGAATCCAGAGCATATTTTCTAGGTGACCTTGTAAGCAGTGGACAACAGGAATAAGTTAGCCTGGGTTTAGTTAGCAGGGTAATGTAATTTAGCTCAGTTTTTGCTCTGGTTTCATCAGCAATTCTAATATGCTAAAGTAGTAAAGTATGAAAGTTTGATCTTATTAGCACTAACGCTAAGTCTTTAGAACACTCATCACACAACTCCATTTTAGTTTGATTGTTTAACACAAAATCCATCAGGACATAAATATATGGTGGTTTGTTCCAAAGTAGTTATGTCATATTCAGATAAGATCCCACGTGTTCCATTGTAACACAAGTGCTTGTGTCCTCATGTTATTTGGAAAACTGAAAGCTTTAATGTTATTTAATGTTATGTGAGTCTGATCATACCAACCACAGATGAAACTATACAACTGGGGTTACAGTAGAAAATCACTTTTACAGGAAATGTGCTGCATGTGTGTTCCTGGATGCACTGGAAGGAAGTTGGATATTCTCATATGGCGTGTTTGTCAATCTGTAACCTGATGCCATACTTAAAAAATCTAATATTAGGTTGATTTTACATGGAGAAGAGTGCATCATTTGATTCTCCTACAGCATGGCTTATATTCACAACATGCCCAGTCAGCCTACAAATTAAATTACTGGCAGTGTAATATGAATGTGCACTTCAGAAACTGAACGAGGCAGAGTAACCACTATCGAGGTAGACTTTTCTCTCATTTTCTCCCCCTTTCTCCTCCTTTCCGTGTCCGCAGTCTCTTCCACTCCACATCCTTGTCTGCACTTTTTTCATTTCTTGCAGTCATGTTTTCACACAACAGATTTTAAGGTTTGTGCCAAATTAAAATGTAATGCGTCCTGCCGTGCACCAAGAGACTATCTGGCAGAACACTTGAAATATATTCTGCAGTTTCCTCAAGCAGGTGGAGGCATGCAACAATTCAAACAACTGCTCTTCTCTATCTATTCTGTATCTTAACCACACCCTTGAAATTTACATTTGCAGTCTGAATGGATAACTGAGCTCACAGTTGCATACACAATTGTGTATGAGCTAGCTCACTATTTTAGTCTGAACCACAAAGTGAAATATATATGCTGATGGTTGTATATTTTTGAGAATCAAATTTTGGTCTGAGCAAGTAGAAAAATGTATTCTGGATCCGACCTTGTGTGCCTTCAATGAACAATGTCTGCTGCCTGCAGGAGTGCTGTATCTGTAATGACTTGGGCAACCACTTCATGGAAGTCAGTGCAGCAGGTACAATAATTACACTCTCTGGCTATATAACAGCTAAGGAAACTAAGGACATTTTATAGCACTGCAGAAGTACAGCATAAAAATGACCCATTATGTTCTAATTGTCCCAGGCTGCAGAAGACATTCAAGTCTTTCACAGACTTTAGCCATATTCCCTTCTTGTCTCACCAATGGCAAAAAAAACATCAGTGAACCCAATGGAGATATCCACCTCCTTCCCAACTTTAACAAACTGGAGGTTTCTTGAAATAGAACTGAAAGGATTATAAAGACAAAGAGGCCATTCCCTTTGTTAGGTATTTGATGTTATCAAAGTCTAAGGTGATGCCTTTGTTTAGTTAACTTCCTGTTCGTCTGAGCCTTGTAGCAAAAGGGCACTGAGTAGATCTACTGATAATCTTTTATGTGGAGAGTATCCCTGACAGGTCAAAGAAAAAGGAAGACCAAGATGCGTCCATCAAAAAAAACTTTAAATTTAACAGAGTGTCAGTGTATGCCCAGCATGTATACAAAGTAATAATGTTTAATCCCCTACAATCGATGACTTTTGCGTTACTGTTGAGTTGTTTGCTCTTGTTACATCTCATAAAGGTCAAGCAAATGATCAGTCATGTAAGCCAAGCCTCCAATATTAAAATACACACTTTCAGACTGTAATAGAAGCTTTACTCTTGACATGCTAAGTACAACAGGGGGCCTAGAAATAGGATAAATCAATGGGATAGGAATGGAATATATCATATGATACGTAGAGGCTTACAGTCCATAGTGTACAACCGCAGATTTACAGTGGGTATAATTTCTACAATAGATCAACATCCAAGGAGCCAAAAATAAGAATTTTCAAATGCCAGGGCCTTATTGTTAATCCCTGGACAGATAGAAAGTGTCAGCAAGCATTCTTCTCACTGCCTACAGGCAAACTTGAGGCATTAAGTGACCCAAAAGTGTTTCCCTAGGACTGCAAACACCCTGTCAACGTCGACTCCAGTTTAAGCTGGGTAAAATGTAAAAGCGAAGTAGCAATTTCATTAAAGTCCAGCAAAGATTGGAGTGGATTAATCTGAGACCGTCTGCCTTCACATCCATGTGTCCATGTGTGCAACAAGATATACATGACCACTGGTATATGGGTATATTTTCCCATTGAATCCAGGAATCTGCTGATGCTCCCTGCTGCAGCAAGTGCATCATTGATTTCACAGCAAGGTAGGACACTTTCCATCATGTTTGGTTTGATCTGATGATCTGTACCATGGCACTGCCTTCACTCTGAATCCATATACTCTGGTATTTGCCATTGAGGATGTGGACTATTGATATTTAATTGAGGAGCTGTTTGGAAAGTTGCCTGTCTAGACTTATGCTAATGCATCAGCATGTGTAATAAACAAGGGAGGCTGGCCAATAGAGTGTGATAAGGCGCTTCCATCTTACAAAAAAAATAAAATAAATAAATAGTTTAATTTATTCATAATTGTGTTTTTTTAATGATACACATTTTCAAGACAGTTAGTCCTGCCTGTGAATATCATGTAACAATCATCCTTCAGTGTCGAGTCATGTCGCATGGAGTACCGACCCTTTTAGATGATTTCAGTCTGTTTGAAAATAGCCAGGATCACTCTGAAATAACTCCATGTCAGGGCAATGCAATCTCTATGGGTTTCGGGATCGGGCTAGCACTAACATTTTTCATCATACATGCATTTACATGTTCCTTTGGATGACCCCATTTCCTGTTGGGAAGTAATTCGTCTGGCCTCGGTATCTTTATGAGGTTTTAAGTCGTAATGTGGAAACAACACAAATGCTCCATAGAGGATGATATGTTGTGTTTTATTGCTCAGAGCCAACACGTTGATACCTATTTCAACAGGGTTAAAGTTAGTAGAACATTATTATTCTGGATGTGACCTTTTGTGCCTTCAATGCACAATGCCTGCAGCCAGCAGGAGTGCTGTATGTGTAATGACTTGGACAACCACTACATGGAAGTCAGTACAGGAGGTACAAAAACTACTGCAGAATGCATGGCTATATAAGTGACATGGGACATTTTAACACAAATGTTCACAAACTTTTCAAGGAATAGTTTGGCATTTTGGGTATTCATTTTTTTTTGCATTTTTGCCGAGATGATCAGTGTCTGTCCTGATGGGATACTCTGGATTTAATCATACTGGTGAATTGGAGCCAACGCGTCTCTGCTTGGCAGTTTCTGTTTAAAATATAGATGTGGGTTGAGCCCCTGCAACGGACTGGCTTCCTGACCAGAGGGGTGTATGGCTAAGCTGCTTCACGCCTCAAAAACAGGAGATAATCTCCTTAGCAATGGGCTCCATCAGCTCAAACAGGGCTTACTTTTAAGACTAAACAGACTGACTACCCACAAGATGAGTTTTTGTTGTTCATCATTGTTCGGTTTGGATACTCTTTCATGTAATGAAAACATCTCAGTAAAATCAGGTGGATTATTTACGATGCTTACATATCCCACAATTAGGCCTCCGGGTAATACAAGTTGTGGGATGAGATGTAGCACATACAGTGCTGTTAAATAGTATAACATAAAAGCATTTATTTGAATAAAAAGAAGCTGTTTTTTACATCTCTGCATGTGCTCTTCTCCTCATATGAACATGACCAATGTACATAACTGAAAATTAAAAAAAAGAAGGAAAACTGTGCAGCGAGGCCAAGTAGTCATCTAGCTCAGTAGGTGAGACATTTAAAGTAAAATCCCCACCAGCGTTGGGAAAGAAGGAGCAGTTTTAAATGTGTTATACAAGCAAAGCTTATAGAGCTTACTCTCCAATTTCAGTTATCCTTATGTTGTGGAATATTTCAAATGCCTCATTACTTGCATTCTGCGAGAAAGGGAGAAGCCTCTCTCTACTCTATAATGAGCCCTGAAGCTTATAGACCAGTGTGCATTGAATTGAAAGGACCAATGCTCTTTCTTTTCTTCTTCTCTTTAAGGCAGAGGATGGCTTGGACTCTAATCAGAAAAACACAGAGCCACATCATTACACTTGACGAAACTAAAGAGGATAATCCTGTAGTCCGTTTAGGGTATTTTATAATTGAATTGAATTACTCTTCCCTTCTAACATATCATGGTGCACTGGCATTCCGTTCAGGACATGCCATATGTATTCAACCTTTCTTTCAAGCAGATGACCTCAAATGGGCATATGAATCAGAGGGCCCCCTACTAGACCAAATGTGTGAAGCGTTGGCCATGCAGAGGCTCCCCATGGTTTATCCTCATTTTGACAATGTGTGGCAGCACTGCTGAGAAGGCTAAACAGATTAACACAGCCTCCATTTACTGCGTCCTTCATCTGAAGTTTCCTGTGGAAGCTTTATGTATCAGTTGACATACAGTAACTGTACCACAATGAAATTAAACTAATTCATGGTGTAGGTGGATTATCATATCAATAGCACGGTCACGCATTACATTAAAGGTTAGCTGTTGTACGGAACTAATCTGTCTAAATTTATATAAGTCATGATCTGCCAATTTCAAAGAAGAGGTATTTACATGTTCCCAGACCATGGACTTTATGTTTAGCAGGAAAACAAGGTGATAACATGTATTAGTTTTTACTAGTTATAAATATAAGGAGAACAGATTTGTTCAGCAATACTGTACAATTAATGCAAATAATATTGAGGTGAGGTGATGCCTCCTGGACGCCTCCCTAGGGAGGTGTTCCAGGCACGTCCAGCTGGGAGGAGGCCTCGGGGAAGACCCAGGACAAGGTGGAGAGATTATATCTCCACTTGGCCTGGGAACGCCTCGGGATCCTCCAGTCAGAGCTGGCTAATGTGGCGCAGGAAAGGGATGTTTGGGGTCCCCTGCTGGAGCTGCTGCCCCCGCGACCTGACCCCGGATAAGCGGATGAAGATGGATGGATGGATATTGAGGTGATAATTCACAATTTTAGAAAATACACTTAAAAAAGAAGATCAATACCACTCTTATATCTGTATGAATCTGCAGGCAGGAGATGGTGGCTTAGTTCAAGCCATTAGTCAACCAATCCTTGCATGTTTAAGATGGTTAAAATGGTTTGTTAACACTGTGCTACATTACAGAGGAATACAAAACTGTAATAACGACGCGAGACGCCTGTTAACGCCTGTTAACGTTGAAGATGGATTTTCTACTGAAATAATCAAAAGGAAGGATTTACCTACTGATCTATCCCCTACTGAGAATTTCCCTTGGGCAATGTGGTGGAGCTCGTGAGGCTACCCACTGGCGAATATCCCCAGTGTTTAAGCTTTGCAGAGACTAATACAAAGGAGGCCTCTCTGGTGTGTTTCAGTGTGGTACATGCAAACCTGTGTTGCAAAACTGGTCCACTTGTGAACTGTCATCACATCTTAAAGGGTAATTTCGGGATTTGTTATACTAGGGCCCTTTTTTCACATATTTTAGGGTCGAAATGACTGGTAGGTACAAAAAGTTTTGAAATTTGTGCAGTAGTTGTCAGCCGCAGACTGCAGTGGCTGCAGTGTTACATTCACACAAAAGTGCTTTTTTTCCCACCGATAGGCTCAGCCTGTTACACCAGGTGTCTGACAACATCATGGAAAGGATCCCTTACCATAACCTTAAACCCTAACCCCCTAACACGTTTCCACCGGCTTGACTAATAAAATTTCAGAGCGGGAATTGTCTTTGAGTAAGACTTCTGTTTCTAGTTAAAAATGTGAGTCCTTGGTAGGGATCATAATTTTGACGGGTGCAACTGCCCTAAAGGAATACGTTGCAGCCACTGTAGTCGGTTCGCGGCTGAAGCCATCTACTGCATGGATTCCGAAACTTTTTGTACATACTAGTCAGTACGACCCCAAAGTATGTGAAAATAGGGCAGAGGTTTAAAAATACCGAAATTACACTTTAACAGTCCACCCTGTAATGGCTTTTCTAGTTAAAGTAGCAGTTCATTTTGCTAAGCCTGGTGATATAATTTTCCTACAGCAAAAGTCTACCTTCAGTCTACCTTTCACCAAAGTGATTCATTCCTGTAAGCTGCTGGAACCCAGACCTCACACACCTCTGTTACTGTCGGGGTTGTGTGCCACCAGTTCTTAATTCTGTTTCATAGAACTATCTCATGAGCCTAAGGAACATACTGGACATCGACACACAGTTGGACACAGTCTATTTATTGTGCACAGACGTGTGCAATGTGCACTATCTCTGTCACATGCATGTGACCTGGGGAGTCTTTTTTTTTTCCTCAAGCTCTAAATATGTTTTCATTTCTGCAATTTTTGCCCTGGAAGATACCCCCAGTGCCAACAATGTGTCCAGCTACAGTCACTGTCTGCTTTTAATGTGATGGTATGATCTCTGCCTTTCATCACACTTTATTGTTCGCAAAGACATAAGCATCAACACAATGTTCACTCAGTGCATGGAGTGCCCATAGAGAAAGAAAGGACAGAGAATAAGAGAAAGACTAAATGTGGAGCTGAGAGGGGCTGGAAAAGCCCCAGATTAAACTGCTGCAAAACTGATTAATTGATTCTAACTATGTTCCTAGCTTTTGCTTATTAGCATTAAAAAATGTGCTAAGGCCACCCCCCGCACATTATAATATCACAACTACCCTTTCCGAGTTGATTCTATGCTTCAACAAAACTACGTTACACTTAATGATGCTTTCCAGGGAAGCAGATATGTATATATGGGAAATAATATTGAAAATAATAAAATGTTCTTTTCTGTCAGGTGGAAATACCTCCACTTACTCAGAGAAACCATAGATTCATCATGATCAATACAAGTTGTGTCAGAGCTCTGAGGAAAGGTGCAAAACAAACAATCCAAAAGTGCACATACATTACATATGGATATTTATCCATGTAGCCTTAGTATGGAAGTGCAGTTGATTAGGACTAATTCTTGAAACGGAAGACACTCACTGTTTTTAAATATTTTGATGTTTTTGAGGGACTTTTTGTGTGTAGCATTAGAACTAAAAGATATGGTACTGGCATAAACAGTGAAAACAAAACAAAATCGTGACACAGCCAGAATATAAATGTGGATGTGTGAAGATTGTCCTGGTATATTGTTAGCTTCCCAGCCTAAATTATGATCCCAATCGGGCAGTGTTAAGAACAACAGCACACAATTCCCAGACATGACATTTTGCATTTTTGTTGCACAGAATCTATAAACAAGGTCAGACATAACTTTTTCCTGGGGCCTGTTTCAGAAAGGAGGTTAAGTGAAAACTCTGAGTATGTTAACCCTGAAATGAGGGAAACTCTGGGTTTT
>JAPMOB010241472.1:0-31217 GCA_029875015.1 Lepomis gibbosus
CCATCTCAGGGTAAGTCAACTCAGAGTTCAAGTTTTAACTCAGAGTTGGTTGAACCTCCTTATTGAAACAGGCCCCTGTTGTTCAGGAGAGAGTTTTTATTTTGGTTTCATATGGGTTAGCCTGGCAATGGCAAGGTTTGTCTGGTGACAGAGAACACGTCCCTAGATGAAGTCCCATTGTAAGAATCTGCACTACTTGGAATATCTTGTAAAACAAATGATATTGTTGTCACTTGTGCACATAACCTTACATAATCCAGTTCTCCCTTCCTACATCGCTCTGTACTGTAAAGAATTGCATTGTTTTCCAGCGCTCTCCAGGATTTTGTCTCAGTTGAGTTTGTATATGTCCCAAAATTTGCAACATGTCCAATCTGATATAAACAGACACAAAGAGTCATAATATCTTCTCAAGTTGCATCAGTTGATTTCCAAAAAAACTTGCATTTTCTGCTTCGATGTTATCAGGTACAGCCTTAGTGTATATTCTTAATCAACAGTGTTATATATTTCAGCCCTTAAAATAGGGTTTAATCAACCACAGCCACATCAGCATAGCAAAAACCCTTCAATGTACAAGTAATTATAGGTCTAGAAACTAAGGTCCAGTAAGAAGGAAACTCTTTGGTATTTCCAAGAAAAAAAGGATTGCACAAACAGTATTTGATCAGAGAGAAGAGCGATTTGTATCAAGTCATTTTAAAATGCACAACAGATCTAGGTGACATCTCAAGAGGTAATGGGTTGGAGAAGGTATGAATCTGAATATATGAGCGTGAGGGCCTGTTATCAAAAGCACACCATTCATCCTACAAGCATATGGATCAAACTTAGCATAATGTTGTGAGATTTTCACTCAAGGAATTCAATTAGATGTAGAGCAATGTCTGCTTTACAGAGCGCCCGGCAAAACCTGATAACACAGAAATGTGATTTTCACATTAGAGGAGAAATGCAAATATCTTAACTAAAATCTACAAAACAAGGATTAATACAGATTTGGTAAAGGCGAGGAATGTACTTGAAAATTCAGGCCGTAAGCTAAGCCAAGGCCATTTGTTCACATAGCAAGAACGACAAAGAAAAACTAAATGTATTCAAAAAGAGATGATGCCTTCCAATCCTCTACCAGTCTTTTGCCAGTTCTGACCATTCAGACGAGGAAGAATTCACTGAACACAGCTGAAGCACCTCAAAATAAAAAAAAGTAAACAGGATGTGAAACATTAAACGAGGAGAGACTTTTGATTAACAACTCTCTCCCTTCACATGTTAGAATAGAGAATGTGTCCATAACAGATGCTATCAACCATTTGCTCTCTGATGTCCATCTCTTACAGTACTCTTTTAATGGGACCCATCTTCAGCCTAATGTATGACGTTCTCATGGTTCTTCTCTGAATAAGTCTGTTAAAGTGAGATGCATTTTAACCAAAAGAAATTTGTCTGTAATATTGCCACAAGCCACCATTAATGTTTTTCTATTTTGTACATTGCAACAAGGACAGCGGCGGATTCATCATCCTTGCAGTGTCGCAAAGGCCACTGCACGCAATCAAAGTGGGCGACTTTAACCTTGCCAAGGACAGGAGGACAGACCACATTTCTACTAAGATCTGAGTGTCCATTTTCCCATTATGCTGCTGCTCTTATCTACAGAAACACTAAAATCCGGTTAAATGGAGCCATTTTCTCATTTGCCTTTGGAGGTCGTTTTTCATGCTTGGAGAACTCCAGTCATTCACATGGCACAACGGGCTCCATTGTAATAATAGCTTGCTCTATGAGGGTTCAGAGGCCTGGTCTGCATTGCCTGACAGACATTCGTGGACTGCAGCTGGAACCCACTCTGCACCGTTCACGCAGCTGTAAAGAAATGGACCAACACCAAAGACAAGTGAGGAGAGGCTACTGTCCCACCACTGGATCAGTAAAGAATGAAAGAATTCACCAGTTACTGTTCCCAGCATTAGTCACATCTTTTTCTTGGCAAACCCTGTAAGAAACATTGTACATATTGTGGAGCCAACTAGGCCAGCCAATATAGTGTAAACCACAGAGCTCAGGCAACAAAGGATGGGCGTAGCACTTCTCAGCTCTGATAAGACACTGGTCAAAGTTTCATAGTGGGAGCGTGGAGCAGATATCTAATTCCCCCCTTCCCGGCAGCAGCTAGGGGTCTCAGGAGGAGAAGCAAAGGCTGCAGCACTCCATGCAGATCTCCAAGCAGTCTGCAGACTCACAGCAGGCGTCGATGATGCCACAGTCCATGTCACAGGGCAGGTCACAGTCGCCACACTCTTCAGACGCACAGCAGCAGCAGAAACACGAGTCGTCCCCCGCACAGGAGCCGCAGGTGGCGCAGTCCAGCATGATGTTACACAGAGTTAGGAACTCGCAAAAGAGACATGCCAGAATACAGTGAACACAGCAGTCTGGAGAGGAAGAGAGATAGAGAGTTTTTTTTAACATTCGCTATTCATAAATACATAAATATAAATAAACATTTTACATGTCATGCCAATAAAACAAACTGAAATTGAAAAAACACGGTCAGAAATAGTTTGGCAGTGCAGTCACTGTGATAGTTCAGAAATCATTTCACAAGAAAACATTTTTCTTCAGTGCCAGGACAGAAACTAAGGACTGCCAAGGTCGTGGTGGCATAGGCACACTGACTTACGAAATGTGCTCCTTAATAAAGAGTGAAAAAAACAATTTTTGGTCTTAACAAATTGCCCTTGGGAATACGCGTGTCATCTTTACCTCTTTGTTGAGCTCTCTGTAACTGTACGTGTAATTATTAGCAAAGGTGGCCTATTTCACCATATAACAGTTGATTGAACTTGATTTGAAAATGATAAATACCACAGTCTTTTCAGACTGTCATTACTTTTCTAGTGTGGTGGATCTGGCCTGCTTACTTTTAAAGACACAAAGCTTGACACAACCACTCAAGCCATGACAAGAGATGGTAGAGCAAACCTGCATTTCAACGCAGGCAACAGAGAACTGCTCATCTGGAGTTATTACAGGAATGACAAGGTTAATATACTGACATATTTTCCAGCCTGATAAGTGTCTCCTTCGGTTTTTGATTAACCCATTTGCAGATAGTAAATATTTAGTGCAATATATATAACAAATTTTGAGTGGGTACAAATTACACTCTTAACTGAAGTCAGGGTCAACAATTACAAATGACAATAAAATGGATATCCATTACTGTTTTTTGGGTTAAAGAAAATGTACCACAAGTAAGAAGAATTCTGATCATCTACTCTGACCAGACCAGTGATGTTGACCTTAGCTAGCTGTCCCTTCCTCTCCTGCAGCCCAAGCCCCCCCATCAATTTCTGTATCTCACCATCCTGTGCCTCTGTGGGAATCTGGGAACTGTTGCTCTTAGAGCTGCTCTTGCTCCTCTTGCTGCTCTGGGAGGTGATGGAAGGGTTGGACTGCAATTTCTTGGTGTGTTTGGGTCCTGCTGAAGAGGATGAGGAAGTGGATGAGCCGCCTCTCGGGAGGGAGCCCAGCTTAGGATGCCCCCCATTCCGGACCCCGTTGGATTGGAGGGCATGCATGTGAGGTGTGTGCGTGTGATGCGGACAGTGTGTGTGTGCGTGGTGCTTGGCTCCGTTGCGCAGTTGGCTGCTGGGTTGTGTCCGACACGGCTGGGTGTGGTGGATGGGCGTGGATCTGGCAGCCGGCTGAGCTGAGGAGGGACAAAATAACACTGATTTACAATAGGCTGCGGACAATAAACATTTTTGTTTTTTAGATCAAAAAGATTCAAAAAGCAATCTGAATGTAAGAGATACGGGACAAAGCCCACAGTCCACAGTAAAGTTCAGTTGAAGCTAAAATGAGGCTTCAGCAGTCTGACTCAGTCAAATCAAAATGGGTATATTCCAAATTAGTGTTCTCTTACTACCAATCTCCGTCTGATTTACACACTCCTAGGCTGCAGTGTGGGGGCAGTAACCAAAAGTGGTATTTTTTGCTATAAAGACTTTGGAAGATATCTAATTGATTAGTCAAACGCAGATGGCTGAAGTCTTATCATTAGCTTTGGCTTTGAGAAGACATCTCTTTGCAGCCAGTATGGACAGGTGGAACAATTAGAGTGACCAACAGTGCTTGTGCATAGGGTCTGTTGTGAGTACTGTTGTATGGCAGACTTGAAAAAATGTGAACCTAAAGTATTTATATAAAATATATTAATGGGACTGAAATATGTTTGTTGTGTGTGAGAAGGCTTGCCAACATGTGTGGACAATGTAGCTGATCGCCGTACAGCTCTGATGCACAGCCGAGAGGCCCTCTCAGTGTGTTCGCAGACTTGTGCTGATGCAGTGTCAAGGAGAGGGAGGCTCTGGGAAACTGAGTCCAATTACAAAGCCCACCCAAAAGGCTCAGAAGAAGAGCTATGTATTCACTGAACTGACCCCTGATCCTACTTGTCTAGACTCTTACACAACTATAAAGAGACTGCAGGAAGAAGAAAAACTGAGAGGATAAGTGAAAAGTGTGAGAGATGGGTGTTTGCCTCTGGAAAAATCCTTCCTTTCCGTACGAGTGTTCATAGATGAATGCAGTTTTTAAACATATAGAGTATCTACAAACACAAACACTTGATCGCAGGCACATTTGTTGATCTTGGCTCAGTATACCACTTGGTATATTTTACCTCCAAGTGCTACCGAATACTAACTACTCAGCTAGAGAAAGGCAGGCTGAAAAGCATGACCTTGTCGCCAAACCAAACACACATGCTGAAAAGAAGAATAAAATGGAAGGGTGGTTTTTATATATTATGGTAGTATTTAATACCATCCTATAGAGGCCCTAAATATTTTCTTGACCTGAAAGCATATGGTGTCTAGAGGTGCGGTGAGACTTAACAGGGCAGGGTAGAGTACAACAGACTCAGAGAAAATCAAAGAAGAAACTCTGTACCTCTGGGGAACACACAAACACACACGCAGTTGCACTTAGGGGCAAACAGAGTGTGGTCCTGAGCTCTAACTATGAAACATAACCAGCAATAAAAGCGTCCGTTCGATAACCGCCCCGAGACAGATAACCCATCCAGGTCTGTTTTGATTGGCTGATGGCCGTGGTCACACAACCAAACCAGTGTTATTAAAGATTCTTTCATTCAGCGTTTTCTAACTTTGCTCCAGATGTTTGGCAGGCTGCAGGGCCAGTATGTGTGTGTGTGTATGCATGAGTGTGTAGGCGTGCATGCATGTGCAGGGCTGGTGAGAAGGAGCCATACTTTCTCATCTAAAGTATGTCTAAAGTCAATACCTGCTGCGCTCCTGTGTTATGTCTCTCTCTCTTCCTCTTTTCCTCACTTTATCTTCTCCCTTTCTCTGTTGTCCCTTTTAGCCTTTTGCACAATACTGTCTTTTAACACTCTGAGCTGGCCAGGATATAGGTCGGTAAGAGTAGAAGGGGATTAGTGAGAGGGGAGGGAAGCTGTGCACATTTTTTTAGGAATTTCTCTAGGTCTGTTTTGCCCAGGGGATTTTGAGTTGTTGAGAAATTCATACTTCTTGTAAGTTTTTGGTGTGTGTGTTTGTGTGTGTGTGCACAGTATATAGGCGGATCTGGCAGACAGACAGACAGACAGAGAGAGAGACGGGAAGTCAGGACCGTCTCCAAACAGAGCTTGAGGTTGGGCCCACTCACGCACACCAATATATGCATGCAAGAACACGTGCAGACACACACACACACACACACACGCACGCACACACACACACACACACACACACACACACACACACACACACACACACAAACACAAGGTCCCTTTGTCTGAAATCAAGAAAGTACGGGGAGGAAGATGGAGTGAGAAAGAGAGAGAACACATTGAAGAAATGGGTTGCTGCTTGTGCATATTTGGACCAGGAGGATGTATGGGTGTGACTCATAAACACAATGATTCAGCAGTAGGAGCTAGTTAAAAATAACAGCAAATAAAGAGCCAAATGACATGATGAGACTAGGAAACCGCACAGAGCACATGTGCTGCCTAACACACGCTACCAATGCTGGCCACTGGGGTGGGGTGGGGGGTCCCGTGACCTCTTGTGTGATGTGTGTTTGTACATGTATGTCTGTGCAACTGCGCTGGCCCCACTGAGTGAGCATGAGTGAGTCATCATCAGTTGAATGCAGCAGCACCCATTCACACACCCTCCACCTCTTCCCCCCTCTCCTGGCATCTCTCAGCTACCCTGTACTTAAACACCTCCCTCTCAGCCCAGAAAACTGCTGTTCATCTCTCTCTTTTTACTTATCCTCTGCTGGAATGAGTCACCAGCACAATGGTGAATTCTGTCTGTCTCCTATCCAGCTGCTTTGTTCTGCCATCTCCTCTGGTGCTGTTTGTCTGTCTGCATCTTTCTATATAACCCCCCCGTCCCGTCACCCAGAAACATCTTACCCACTGACTCCCTTCCGGGGGGTTTTATTGCATATTTGCATTGTTTTGGGCCAAAGCTTAAGTGTCAACTACTAAAACTGTGAGAATGGGAAAATGATACGATGCTGTGGTATATGTTATTTCAAACTGTTTTCAGTGAGATTTCCCCACATTTGTGGCTACTAACACTACAGCGTTAATGAGGCTTTTTTAGCTGCACCCAAACTACATTGAAAACATCAATGTAGTTTGCACCGGATGTTTTGACTGTAGCCCCAAATGTAAATCAACAACAGCAAAAAAAATATTTCCTATGTTAATACGCAATAATCTTCATGACACAGCCTCTCTCTAAGGTCTTCAAAGAGCGGAGGTGACTCGCAATAATATTGATAGATTTTGTTTGAAGTTCACATAACGTGACCCCCTACCGTTAGACTGCCTGCATTTAGAGAGAGAGAGCGCATATTTCACAGTCGCCCCACAGTAGTGAGAGAATATCATGACACCTGCCCACGACACAGACTCCTGACGCTGTGTGTCTTGTTGCCTCTGTCCCCCTCGCTCGGAGACACTACTGTTTTATTGTCTCCATGATGCTTCGTTCCCTCTAAAGCAGCTGTGAGCTGCACTTTATCAGAGGTGCTGAAGTGAACATTTGTGTTGAATTGTGGTGATATTTCTGTTTTCAGTTTCCGTTTTCTTCCTCTGATGAAGAGCACTGCGCTTGTCTTATCAATAAGGCCTAGGCTACAGTTCCAGATGGGCTGTGGGTCTGTGAAACGGTCTAAAGGGGGTATTCTCATGGGTAATCTAGCATATGCTACCGGTCAAATGCTCGGTAGGCCGACGAAGCTTTAGGGCCGGTGTAACGTAAATTATTTATTTATATAGACTAACGGATTTTTAAATATCGGCCAACGATCGGCCCATAAAGCATATGCCTATACTGACATTGGGCTGGCCCAATCACATCTCTTACTAGCCCTCACACCCTCCCCCTCTGCTCGAGCTGTTTCTTGTGTTGTGGGCCAAAAAAATCGCCAAATGTGCAAAAATAACTGACATGTTTGGTACTGGAGCTGCAGTAGCTTCAACATTAGCTTCATAGCCTAAACCGCATAGAGCAGGCACAGGACCTTAAAGGAGTAAAGGAGAGCCGGGGCCACTGCCAGGCAGAGGAGGAGGCCTGAGACAGTGAAACCAAGTGAAAATGACAGTGCTGATGGACAGAGAGAGAGCAGGAGGTGAAGTGGTAAGCATGGAGTAGCTCAACCTCTAGGAAGGGAGCAGGGAGGGAGGGTCATTTACAGTGGGGATGCTGGGGACATGAGCCACTACTTTTAAAATCAAATATTTCTAATTTATCTTTTTATCTATTCTATTTGTTCTATTTTTTTAATCTATTTATTAAGCTAATTTATTATGAAGGTGAAATGGTGCCATATGCACGTTTAAAAAGACTTCAGGCATGCCAGCATGGATTAAATTGTATGAGAAAGGTTGATCTACAGGAGAAACATATCTGACAGCAAAACAGAATGCCTGACAGCCTTACTGCTTTATATTACACTAAACTGTTTTATTTTGAATTGTCACCGCAGATATTTCCTCAATAAATTGGTGCAAAATAAATCACCAAAATGCAGTTAATTAAGTGTTTAAAGCCCTAATTTTTCAGGGGAAGGGCCCCCAGACCCTCCCTAGTTAATATTATCAGTGTAAATTATTATCAGAAAATGAGACAGTTGTTAGAGTTACTGTGTAGAGGTCATTTACTGTTGCTTTACAGATGTACTTACAAATATGTGGATGTTGTAAGCGGCAACGGGATGGTGGGGGGTGAAAACAGGTGAAACCATGAAAGATTTCTGAGCTGGGCTAAGCACCCAGTGTTTCAAGAGCCTGGAAACACCCCTGTTTAGATGCACATAACTGCTGCTTCAAAATTAGGTGTGAGCAAGTAAAATTATGACTCAGCTTTGGCTAAAATTAAAGGTTAATTTTTTTAACTTTTTAATAAAAAACAAACAAACAACATTTGTTCAGAGAGCACACACAAAAAGTAAAAATCATATTTTGTCATTCAAATGAAGGCTAGAGTTTAACAGAGTGCCTTTGTTAAAATTCTTGCAACATTTCAGTTATAAGGGTCCATTGATCTTTTTTTAACTGTAGCACTGCTCATGCACTTTGATGTATCACTTATGTTCTTGGCTGTCAGTTTCTTCATGGCATAATTAAAACGTGAAGACTAGACTTCCGTTGCCTAAATTCAGATAAGTTATTCACTTGTTTTTCTGACAATATTATGATGTTTGCACCCACAGTTATTGCTATAGTGGATCTGTTTATTTAAAATGAGCAATAATGAGGTCACACAGGTACTTATTTTTATTTTAGGAATGTGTGTGTTTCTGTTATTTGTGATTCCAGGGAAAAGATACCACAGCCTGCAAAAAATCCCACACTGTATCTGTAAGGCTAATGTAAAAGATTTTTCCAGTGGGGAGTTCCTACTAACAGAACATATGTGCGTACTGTCTCAATAACCAACCTTTATGTAATACACAGCACATTCGAGACCAAGGCACAATAGGCAGGTCCGATTTCATTGTGTGTGTTATTGTGTTAAAAGGACATCTTTAAAGCACTTTTTAGGTTCAATAGTTGGCAGGTATGGGTGTACTAGATAGCTGCACTATAACCCATTCAATCCTCATGATTGCAAACAGTCACCAGAAACTGAAAATAAGCTGAGTTAACCTTTGAATAGCAGGTGGGTAAATCAAATGATGTTCTTACTCTTAAAGGAAAAAGTTGTAAGTACTGGTGGCCAAGTCAGACCTGTTTGCTGTAGACACTGGTGGAAGGTTTTCATTTGTAGTTTACTTGGTAGGTCCCTCTCTGAGTTATAGAATTACTCTGTAATTTGTATGCAGTGCTTAACAAAGTGCACAGTTAAATATAATTATCCAAATATAGACAGACCTGTCAGGGTGGGTTTGCAGGGGCAATGGGGATTGTGCCCAAACGCACACCAAACAGCCAGACTGGAGTAGTTTAATACTTTATTTGACCAAAATGAGCTTACAGACAGGTGTGTCAGGTAGGTACAGATAGGTGCACAGACAGGCAGGAAAATAAGTAATAGGCAGGCAGGCAGATATTGGTCCAGGTAATGGAAATGCAAAACCCAGCAAGCAACTAGGATGATGGCAAGAGGATGAACTAACAAAAAACAAAGGAAGTGAACTGGTACATGTGGTGAATGGCTGATGACGGAAGTAAGAACAGGTGTGACAGTCAGTTTATAGGGAAAGGAGGGAAAGTCCAGGGGCACCTGGTGGAGAGCAAGAGGATGGCAAGTCTGGTGAATGAAAAGTTGTGTTTGAAGAGAGGAACTGATGGAACAAACTGTGACACCCACCACACATTAGTCATTATTCTATTTTAAATGACAAAACTCATCATTTATTTTACTATTATGTTGTGCCTTGTTTGTTTTTGCCTCACTCTCAAAGTTTCAAACACATTCAGAATACAGAAGTGTGTGAGAAACCGGAAATGAACTTGCTATCATAAATGTACTTCTAATCAACAAATCAAACAAATATCATATTATATGCAATTTACAGAGATAGTCTTTTGTATTTTGTTTTGTAATTTGCTTTTGTGTTCTCATGAAAATATGCAATATTTTAACAACAATAACAACTTGCCCAGTACCCAAAAGTTCTTGAAAAACCCTTCCACTTTTCTTGTGGTCTTTTGACATTTAGTAACTATTTATTCCCGTTGACCCAGCCCGTTGGAAAAAAAACTAAATTCACTTGTTTTTGTTACACTTCTGACTCATTTGTGTGAATTTGACCTGACAAATGAAAAGAAACAGCGTGCCAATATTTCAAGAGGATGGCAGGGCCCATTTTTTGAAGAAAGGAGGAAAAGACAGTAGACTTGCCAGAACAACATGACTCAGAGTAACGCTAATCCATGACCTGAGCCATCAACCAACCACCTCAATCAATCACGCATGACCCCTGACATAACATCACACAGCAGGACTTTCCAACACTCAGCTTTGTGTCACCATTATCTAAAAGTTTGTATGTGTTTAAATGTGACCAACAAAGCTATTGTAAATTCAAAGAAACAAGAAAGTCTATTAAGGCAGAGGAACAGAGAAGGAAAACATCTCCAGCTTAGTGACTGGTCTCTTATTAAAGGCAGTGTCACAGTCCTGTTAGATTTCCCAACAACAACACACTTCACACTACCTTTGATGACATGGTAATAACAAACAGCTCCACTCAGCATTTCTCTTACACACACTTACATGCCCTCATTCGCAACATAAAAAGGGCTGTCTTCTGTCTCGTTTATGTTCATCTCATTTAGAGAAAATATTTCACACTGATAAAAATAAACAAAGTGCACACATCATAAATGCCGCTGTGATGCTGTCAGTGATTAATTACATGTGCCATTGTTTCCTTGTGAGTCAAAAAGAGTGCAAGCAGTTAAACATCTGTGAACATGTGTATCCTGCTGTGGCGGTGACGTCAAAGACAGCAGCATGTTCATGACATCACTGACAGGGTGTGTGTGTGTGTGCGGCCCAGGTTGTAACACACACTCACATGTAAACAGCTCTCTCTGCATATTGTTCTCAGACAGCTTGTGACAGGCCCTGGGCCAGACGCATACTGCAGCTCTGATGTCATCACTGCGAGACAGAAGAACTGTCTATATTTGCTTCTGCTGCCTCACCTTCTCACTCACTCACACACACACACACATCCACAGATGTCACACAGCCATGACCTCACCGCAGGCCTGCGACGCAGGCTATTTTGTAACGTCTACGCATTCCCGTTATGAAGCCAGGGAAACATGTGATGATGGATTGATTACAGATGACGCACACCCTTTTTAAACTACATTTAGGCTGATAGTGGCTTATAAGGTTCGCAGATGATACGCAAACTACCTCAGGCAAAAAAGGCAAAGACAAACATATCATTATGCAGACATTCAGGCATAAGCTGTCTGTGTTCACCTGAGAAAGGGATAAAGTTCAGATCTTAGCACTGTTTAGTTTGTGGTTTAAGTTCTGTGAACACATGTGTGGTTGTGTAAGTTGTGGAGGCACGTCAAGGCAAATGGAAAGCCAGTAAGCACTGGTGTGCAAGGCGGCACATTTTGTCCAAGCCTACTGTAGTTGCATAACCCTCCCTGCACAGCATATGGAGCTGGTGGGTTTCATAGGATTTATTGGGATGTAAAATAAAGCAGTGTGAGAGTGGCACAAAGAAATTCAAACCCAAATCTCTCAAGTCTTCTAGCTTGGGCCTGAAATAGACACAGGCGGGACAGATAGAGGCCCAAACTCAAAACTTAAAACACACTGCATTCACCTACTCATCCATTTCCTGACTAAACTGCTGGTTATTTAGCTATTACATCGGGGTAGGTTTGTGTCTTTGTGCATGTCACCAATGTCTGGCCCTGGATTCCAGGAAAACTGCTCATAGCTTTCTAACACATGCTCGGATGTCGGCTTACTCAACTGTCTTATCGCTCCTTGGTTCCTCATTTCATCCTTCCCTTATTCACTTACATCATCCCTCCCCTTTCTTTGAATGACAGGAAGGACAGATTTAGACCACTCTAGATCATTTAAAAGTTTTACAATGCTTTTAGGTTAGTGGTCGAGCATCGAGATAGCTTAGCAAGAGTTTTGTGGGTGTTGCTATTGTGAACCTCGGCCTTGTAAATGAATAAATGACATAGTAGAACTAGCATGAGAATTAGCTTGAGATTCTACTTATTTCAAACTGGAGTGAAAATAAGAGAAATATATGAGGTTGGGTAATGACATAGCATACTTGCATAACCTTTGGCTTTGATACAGCAGGTTGGAGCGACTGCACATCAAGGAGATGAAAGAGAGTCTCTGTCTGGCTGACACATAACCGTTGGACTTGTAATATGAGGGAGGGAAATGGGTGGTGGCGGATAGTGATATGACTCTGGAACAAGATCTTCTAGGTGTTGTGACACTCCTCACCAGCAAATTGAGGTGGGAAGGTGCGGATACAACCGGTGGGGAGTGTAATGATTGGACTGCTGGAGATTTTGGGAAGTAGTTTCGACTTGGAGAGCAGAGTGTAAATAAAGCAATATGAGACACATTCATCTCTCCTCCTGTAATTTTCTTACCCCAGTACAACTGCTAACTACGGTGGCTGTTTTATGCACTGAACTTCTGGGTTCTGAAAATCTCATTGACATTTGTAATAACACAAATTACTAAAACTTCCAGCTCAACTGTGTGCTGTGTAGTCTATGTCTACACACACGAATGGCTGTTTTAACTCAAATTATTTAATGTTGTTTATTTAATATTTGGTGTCTAAATGGTGTCTGTTACAGACACCATTTCCCACACCCCTAAGACTGTTACAGGTTACATGACAAGCTTGACATACTGAAGCCATGGGTGTGCTACGCAGATAGATGTTGTAATAACTAGGCCAACAGGACGCCAGTATAGACATTTTTTAAACAGCATGAGCTTGCAGCTAAAATGTTGGAAAGATGACATTGGTGACAGGGATGTGGGTGAATATCATGGATAAAGGAGGGCTGTGCTGGAAAAAATGATGGGCTATGGGCTAACAAATTAATTTTGTTAAAAACACAAAGGAAGGAAATTCTTATAGTAAGTGCTTTAGTAGATATTGATCTACTGTCTCTCAGAATAAAGAAACACATTTGACTTATCAGCAAGACAAATATACTCAATAAAAGAGTGCGTGAGTTTTAGAATGTAGTGGAATCAGCTCTCCTGGATCTGCCAGGACTTTTGATCAAATCTGAGACTTTCTGTGGGTATTTATTTTGATTAGACCGATACCAAGATGTCCAGTGAACCCTAAATAATTAAAGGAGACTGAGAAATGGAAGTTCCACAGTCACCTAGCATTGTTATGGCAATTCCCCAACAATCCCAGTCTCAACAACAGACACAGAATGAAATGCAGAGAAGCAGAAGAAAGAAGAAAAGAGGAGGAAAGGTGTTTCATTTCAAGTGTGACGATTTGGGCGCACACTCGCTTGTCTTCAGAAATCAGAAATGTAACCTACTTTGCTGACAATGTAGGTGTTTCTGTCTGTCTGAATGATTACATGACCTATTTCTTCAGGGTGTGCAAATGTATTTGTTAAAGGTCAGGACAATGTGACTCATCCAACCAGTGATCAGTAATGGAAATAAAACTCTCAACCAATCTCTCTGAGTGTGTAGGTCTATGTGTAAATGTGTGTGACTGTGAGGGTGCTGTTTACTCACACGTGATACTCTTGCTGGGTGTTGTGAGCTCCGTGTGTGAGAGGCTGCTGATCCACTTGTCTCCATCATCGCCTGGCAAACTTTCTGAGGTGCCATTTGACCTCAGTATTAGGGGCTCAGTATAGATGTGGGCCACATCTAAAAGAAAACACACAAATACTAACAGAATTAAAAAACGGTTTCTGGGTGACCACAAAGCTTTATGTTTACGTGAAGTTTATTTTGAAACTACAGAGGTTCAGGTTCCCAGCTTTCTGTCCTGAATGAGTAGCTGCAATCCATGTGGATATTATAAGCTATCAGCAACAAGCTGTTTTCCCACTTGCAGTAAACGTTTCTACTCCAATGTCATTTCCTATCCACTAGCTCTCAGTTAATTTAAACTGAGTAGTTGTGCTGACTTCAACAAAGCAGAAGATTTTGTCTGTACGTGTACGTGTGTGCTCTGTCCTGAGCTTGCATCTGGAAGCAGTTAAATCCAACCCCTTGGGACTGTTTAGGGGTCTATGTGCATGCTTGTGAAACCTGAAATCCGTGTGGGTCTATGTGTGTACTGGGATGGCTGTTTGTGTTTGTTTAAAATTAACACATAAGAGGACGCACACGTAATATACATACAGTAAATACATGTCTGGGTGTTTTATGTGTTCACCGGTGCCATGCAGTGCTCTAATGAAGCACACACACTCATACATACGTACATACATACACACTACACAGAGGCCTTCAAAGCAGGGCAGGCCTGGGCCTCTGAGAGGTGCAGACTCATTCCTAGGCAAATGGGAGCCAGCTGGGTTTGATAAACACACATACACACACGCGGACACACAAACCAAACCACGTCCTGTGCGTGGACTCAACACTTCCCGGCTATGTTTATTTACTCTATCCACTCTCGCTCACTTCTCTATCTGTCCTCTCTTTCCTGTCCTCTGCCTCTCATACGCTGCGTCTCCAGTTCACATTCACATCCACATATTTGGCATAACTCTATAGATTCATTCTCACTTCTACAGCTAAAAATATATAACGTCAATGCAAAGGTATCTCAGCAGTAGAGAGTTGTATGAAAAGGTAAGAAGAGTGCTTTGAGCAAATCGAAAGAGAAGACTCAATAATAATAAAGGCAGTTTAATTAAAAATTAATTAAGCAAATTTTCTTGGGATAGTTTGAGTAGTTGGTGGAATCCAGTTATCTGGTTCTGATTATGTTTTTGTCTAAATACGACTACAGTATTAACACTTAGGACTGTTATCTTAGCAGCTGGAGAAACGGTTTTTCATTGAAGCATGCAGATAAGAAATCATAGTACTTGAATAAAAATACATACAACTCACTTGACAGAGCTGTCTATTTTATACTTTATTATAAAGCTGACATGCCATTATCTGCATTTTACTTACTACTACACTTTAAAGTGAACTTAGTTAAACTATTATAGAGAGGACCAGTTTAGTTTCCATTTACTAAGATCAGCAGATCTTTATAATAATCAGCAGATTAATCAATAGAATTATAATTGTTACTTACCTTAAAGCCTTAAACTATTCAATTTTGTTCTCGTAAAACAAACATATCATAACAGCATATGTCAAAAAAAATTGACTCCATGAGATGAGTTTTACTTACAATTTTTAACAGAAGAAATTATGACACAGTAACAGATGAATTTATGTGTTAATCGTTAAAAAAAACATAATGTTATATATATATGTGAGTATGTTTGTGAGTGTTTTTACTAATGTTTGTAATGTTATATAGTTGGAACAGTGAACCCAGAACCATTATTTTATGAAGCTCAATAGGATGACATGCAACATGACCTGCAACCTGCAGAGTTCCTGTCTGAAGGAACTCTATCTTTATTTTCTTAGAAAACAACTTGTCTGAATCGTTTGGTTATGTAAGATGGTCGAATCTTGATGAAGAGAAGCAGTGTTTTAAGCATTGGAGGATTTTTGCCTTTACTTTTGTGAGTTTGTGTGTGTATTTTTTTTGTGTAGTGGGATTTCTGTGTGTTTGAAGTTGGAGGAGACGTAAACAGGACCTGAAGGGATGGGAAGTGCTTCTTGCTCTTCCGTTGTATTAGACAGCGGTACACACACACACACACACACACACACACACACACGTTTGTCTCTTTGTCTCCTGCATGTGGAAGCCATTTTTAAGGTCCATGTTGTATCCATTAGTCTCAATCAGCCGTCTTCAGATATGAAAGCCACTAGTGAGAACTGTTGCCCCCGACACTGCCAAATGTCTAGTTAAGATATGTGTATATTTCTCATGTATATTATGGACTATCTATGTCACTGGCAAGTAAGCAGCATATATGTATGTTAGTGCTGGGCAACGATTAAAATTTTTAAACATGATTAATCGCATGATTTTCTGCCATTAATTGCATTGTTATGCACAAAATTGAATAATGAATTCTAAAGTAGTGTACTGCGCACTTTTAATTTAAAATGTACTGCTATATAGACAAAAGTGCAATAATATGTGGTTTGCAAACACTTTAAACAAATAAGGTGCTTTTTACCAGCAGTATTCCCTTTACACAGTAGCAATAAAATATTTCTTGTAAATCTCAACTTAAACATTAATGTAATCAAATCAAACATACAGTAAAACCAAAGCTATTTACCATGCCAGGTCATTACCTTTTATCTAGCTTGTTAAAACAAGTTAGAGTCTAGATCCATATCATAACATCATAACAGGCACCTTCTGAGCAACAGGTTAACATATGTGAATCTGTTTTCTTGTTTTTGTTTTCTGAACAGGTATCAGCAGAAACATTTTTCTTTCATCAGGGAGCAGCATAAACAGTCTATGTTCAAGTGTCCCTGATAGAATGAGGTAAAACACGCCACACAAAACACAAATCATTGGAGGAGAGATTGATCCTCGCTGTTTGTGAGTTTCCAGAATATATTACTGTTTACTAAAAAGTTATTGCATCCCCGCAAAACTAGATGAAGGCCTATCAGGTAAAGTTATGTAGCCTATAGTTGTAACTTAAGTAAAATAGGCTACAGCTGTGTAGCGCACAGAAGCCGTTGCCACGGTTACTATCTATAGAGCGCCTACAATTTACTCGTGGAGCGCTTGTCTAATGTTCCCCTGAGGAGTGCAGAGCGACCCTACGGGGCCAAGCGACTACATTATGATTTTTAGAACGTTCCTAAGACCAGCATCTTCCCTAATACTAATCAGCATGCAGTGTGTAGCTATCCACTTCGCTACGATGTTTGATCGTTTGTCTTGCTTTTGTTTATCTACTTCTCCCACTCTGCATCCAGCGTAGTCTGCCGAAGCCTCCCTCCACTGCTTGTTTGGGTGATTTGCACGCTGATCAACATCCCACCCCTCTTTTTTTATTTTTAATTATCTGATTAAACGTGATGTTTAATATTTCTGTAATTAGGTAATCTGTTTCAATTGGTCCATCAAAATCAGTTAACTATAATGCTCCATTGTTCTTTTACAGCTGGTATCCATTTATAAAAATATTGAGGATGGATCATAAAAACTTAATATTTCACCATGTACTGTCGGGCAACAGTTGATTTTAATGACTGTAGACAGTTGGCAGGTTTTTGAAAATATCGAGATCAGTAATATAAAATCGTTTTAAGTGGCATTTATCGGTTATACTCTCTCTCTCCTGTTGTTTGGTCCTCATTCTCTGGAAGCTGCTTTGGGGGGCAATTATGTCATTATCAAAGCCACACAAAAGCCCAGCATAAGCAAACTTCAGGAAAGAATAAAAAACAGTCTTCTTCAGTGGAATCCATTTTACTACATCTGGGAAATACAGATTTAGCTAAACTACCAAGACATGAGTTGTGCAAACTCCTTGGAAGTGTGACAAAAGTAAATAGTAGGATTTGTAAGGACACTGTATCGCTGCCCTTGTTGGAAAAATGAATGTTAAAGATATGAATAAATACGTACACCAAGTTTCTGAAATGGGTATAACACCTGCACCTTTCTGCTAAGTACGCATTCAATCACCTGGTCAGCTGAACCACTCCAAATGTCAGTACAGTAGTCTGTTATGTATTCTCATTTAGAAATCTGCTGCCCAGAGTACTATGGGTTAAAAGTGTGTACGCCTTGTGACTCTTTCCCTCTGTAAACGTTCAAAACCACGATTGTTGGAGCTAAACACATCCCCACCAAACTCCTAGTGCCATCCAAGCAGGCCTTCAACCAATTGTGTGTTGGCATCAGCATCAAACCACCAAACCGCGCGACCTCAGAGCCATTTCTGAGATCTGAGAAAGATGAGCCTCTAATTCAAATCAGACCAGAGCAATCAAGAGCTGCTGAGGAGATCTGGCTGCGTGTTTACACATGTGGGAGAGTATTTGTGTTTGTTTGCGCACGCTTGACTTTGTATGTGTGCGGGTGTTCATATATGTGCGTGTTCATCATGTGTGTTTGTGATTTGGTGTATGTACACGTGTCAGTGGGCCTAAAGGGGCGATCCAGAGGAATTTCAGTTTCCTAGTAAACAAACAGTTAACCAGTAAAACAAAAACATATGGATGGCATATAGGGTAAGCATAAACACTACACACACACACACACACACACACACACACACACACACACACACACACACACACACACAAACAGACAAATCCAGGTTATATGAGCTGGCAAATGATGTGACATATCCTGGATCACCTGAAGGGGAGCACAACTTGCTGTTCCTCTGGGTATTATCTCTGAGTGTTGGTTCACAGAGTGTGCGGAGTGCTGCTGAGCTGAGTTTACCTCAACCTGTTTCCACAGCTTCACTGATACTTCTTCAGAGGCACAGACTTCTAATGTGTATACGAAAGGAGGTCTCTTAGGTGTGTACATCCCTTTGGCAAAGACATACATATCCCACACAGACAGGAGCAAACAGGCATCCTAAATGCACCAGATGAGCTAATAAAGTGAAACTTTTATCACACTTCAGACTTATTCATACCCAAGGAGAAATTCACATGTCTTTTTAAAGCAGCACAGAGACAGGTGGAGGTAAGAAAAAGATAAAGAACTATTTGAATGAAATAAAAAATGTGTGTGTGTGTGTGTGTGTAAGAGAGTGTGAGAAGTGTGCAAATTTTTATCTATTTAATATAGTGTAACTCTGGCATTGATATATAAAAAAAGTTATGAATAATAAGCACAATTTACAGAATAATCAAGTATATGATATAACAATATAAGTGCAGTATGTATAATATAGACACACCATAATACCATAATAATAATAAAACAATAATATCAATTATATAGATTAGAATGGAAGAGAATACTACGATTTAGCATACAATAGAAACATATTAAAGAACAATAATAGCAATCTATTTGTAATAACTTTCTATTTCTTTCTATGTAACAATAATCACATTAATCGATAATACAAGGGATTGTTACAGTTACAGCTCTACTTGAAAGTACGTTATTCATGCACAAATGAGTGTACACCTTCACACCTTGCTGACTCATCTCTAAACACATAAAGACAGAGATAAAAGTTGAGAGAATAGGAAAGAAGACACAAAGAGATGAGGTGAAGAGCATCCAAGCAGAATAATGTTCAGTAGAGCGGAGTTAGTGGAGACGACGCAGTAGCAGCTCTCTGGCCAGCAGTAATGACTGGAACAGACTGAAACCACACACAACCGCTGGGGTTCTGACCAGGACGAGGGAGAATAGAAAGAAGAGTGCACATGACTACAAATGTGCAAATGTGTGGTTTTTATCTGTGTCCCAACAAATATACACGCCCATACATGCACACACACAAAGAAAAGGAAAGAAGGGGCAAAGCAATCCAGCCAAAAGTTGAAAGCACACACACACACACACACACATTGTACAGAGGGGTTGTGAGAGTGCAGCACTGGAATATGTCCAAAATCAGAGATTATAGCTGCTGAGAGAATGAAGCAGTGTAAGCTCATTAAAGACAAAAACTGTCTGCTGTTGAACAGGCTTAAAGGGGAATTTAATTGTGTTACTTTGTCTCTGAGATTCTCCTGGTTCCTGGGAAAATCCAGCTTTGCTAACTGAATGCTATACTGCTGCTTTTAACCTGAAATGGAGACACCCCACCTGACACACATACATATACTGTACAACATATGAAAACTAAGGTCTAACTGTCAATTGGTCGTAGAGGATAAATATTAATGTAAATATTTTACTGGCATAAAATTATTTAAATGTAAATTACATTTACAATGAAACGGTACTGTTTGTTCCACTGTATAATATCTTCACACAGACATTTCTCTGTAACAAATGTGTTATGTTAATGTTATGTAAAACATGAATACTGATATATTGTGGTTTGATTTGTGTAATTCTGAAGCATCACTAGCCACCTGAAAAAAACAATGTTGGCCAGGCTTGACATAGGACTACATAGTACCTCTGCCACGACTGTAGACTTGAAACAGGAACAAACAACAACCACACAGCAGAATATGTAAACATCAAATCTGGCGCTGCAGCAGTAACTGTACAGAAACAGGCTCCGACTCATGTGTCTCGTTAATACAGTTTGCTCATTAGTTTGTACTATCACATCATGCTGACACTTTCTGTCAACAGTATATATCACGGGTAAGGAGGATTTGGAGACTCAACTCAAGTCAGGAGTTTGTGAGAAAGAGAGAGAGAGAGAGAGCCACCATAGCAGCAGCAGCAACAGTTTTTCAAATGTTTGCGAGGTGGTAAAGGGAAAAAACCTTGCTCATTTTCGTAGTTCAAATGTGCTGTAAAAATGCCTCAAATTGCTCCTAGTTTATTTCAGTCTCTGTGAGAAACCAAATTAGACACAAGCCTCAACAAACCTCAGGGTCTAAAAAGGGACAAGTAGGCAAATAGCTGCATCTACACACTGGAGCAAAGAGAGAGAACGAGAGAAAGAGAGAGAGACAGGAGGACGTAGTTTAGACCGTGATAGAAAGAGGAATTATTCTATAATTGAGCGACTGGATAAACAAAGAGACACTGGCAAGTGTCTTAACCTATGAAAACAGGCAACGGTGGCAAAAATATATTGAAATTAGTGCTGACAGATTTTTAAATGTCAAATAGCATTTTTGTGGTCCACATTTTATTCAACACAATAAATTTGTACCAAACATTATCACAAGCTTATTATCTTGTTTTCACATTAAAGGAATGACAAAATCATGCTTGCTATTGAGGTCAATAAATATAACGCAGATAACAGCTAATGTCAAATAATGACCAACTTCAGGTATGTCACATCTGACGAGGTAGTTAATACATTTACATTTATTCAATTAGCTGATGCTTTTATCCAAAACAACTTACAATTGCTATATATGTCAGAGGTCACACGCCTCTGGAGCAAAGAGGGGTTAAGTGTATTGCTCAGGGACATATTAGTGTCTCACAGTGGATTTGAACCCGGGTCTCTCACACAAAAGGCATGTGTCTTATCCACTACGCCATCACCCCCCACCATAATAGATATCTGACTGGATATCAGAACAAGGTGATTCACAGCCCCAAATCCTCAAAGTCCTGACTCAGAGCTCTTTAGATGAAAAGTTTAAAACAACATGGCGGCTTAGAAGTTGAACAGAGAGAATCTAACAACTTTCTGCCAGCTGTTGGTCAATAATACCTGATTACTGAAGAGCACTCTGTTTTTGATCAGCAAATGGACACGTCACATAATACAGAGAGGTGTTTTTTTGACTAAACCATCTGTAGGTGAGTGTAAAAAGTGCCGACCAGGTTTCCAGAGATCACATCGGCCAAACAACAGCCAAAAAAACCTCCATTTTGTTTGGCCAGCTGATGAAATTACTGTATCTCTTTGTTGAAACCACAAGCTCCAATGAAAACTTTAACCGCCTCCAGCTTGACACAAATAATAATGCAAGTCATGGTTAGAATCATAGGGGTGATTTAAAAATTGCTGTATTTAAAAATTGTTATTTCAATATAGAAACATCAATTCAGAGACAAAAGTAGAGGGGTGGGCAAAAAAAGAGAAAGAGAAAAAAGAGAGTAAGAGAGACGCCACTGGTGAAAGAGAATGAGGGAATTTAGCATGTGGTGGTAAGAGGCTCCTGTATAAACAGACAGCCTCATTGCATCTTCGTGCCTGAGTGAGAGCAACACTCACAACAGCAAGAGGCACACATCTGTCAGCACACACACCACTGTTCAATGGCCTTGTAACGACAGAGCTAAAACTCTCACCGAACTCTTCTAGTGCGTTCCCATGCAGATGCTATCAAGTCATTGTCATAATTAAACTATGGCCTCAAATACAAACCAGAGAAATGAATCAACACTAGTGACAAAGTGTTAACTGAACAGAAAGATCCACAGAGCCATTGTTTATTGCAGCGCTAATTGCTCAAATTGCATTTGACTGTACAGATGTTTGTGGTGTTGTGTGTCCAACCCCTTTGTGACAATCATGTGCCGCCTGTTCGCACGATATATTGTGGCAAAAGCACAGCGTTGCTACCACTTTGTCCCAGAGGCCAAACATGGTGTTTTAACACAACTGGACACCTTCAACTAGATACAAAGCCAATTATTTGTATTATATTTTTAAAGTGGTCATATTGTGCTTTTTTCCCTCTTCTTTATTGAGTTATATATCTTTTTTGTGCATGTAATAGGCCTGCAAAGTGAAAAGGCCAAAGTCCACCCCAAAATTCCCATCTCCACAGAAAACACTGCTCTGAACTGCCTGAAAACAGCTTGTTTGTAATCCAGCCTTTTCCCTTTGATCCCTGTGACGACACAGCAAAATGCGTGTCATAATTCTCGCCAAGCGGCAAGTCCGACACGCCCTCAAAAACACAGGTGGAAAAACACTGAGCTGCTGCACACAGTGACAAGACATCCTCCTGCTGCCTCTACTCTCCCTTCTCCCACAGTTGTTACTGTGATGTAGAGACAGAGCTCAGTAAAAACTTTATGGATGAAAGGTACATGTGTTGCAAATTAATAACTCACTACTGAAACTCTTGCTCCAGTCCATGTTGCTAAACTGGTAAGGGGAACATGTACAGCTGAACAGCTGTTTATCAGCTTCTGACCAGCCCTATTTTGCTTCTGATTGGCTAGTAGTCCTCTACTGCGCATGTGCAACTCCTAACAAAGATCTTGTAGTGGTAAGATGTATCACTCCATAGCTAAAATGAAGTGTTCATCACACAGGGTGAAAAGAAGAGCTGCTGCAATGTGCAGTATAACAAAAAATATGGTGTTTTTTGAAAATTATACCATGTAAACCTGTTCTGGTACAACACCTAAGATTCTGAACCTGAAAATGAGCATAATATAACCACTTTAAGCCTTACAGTTTTAGTATCTGTAAAACCTTCTCAACGCCTAGAATAGCCACTTTTTGAGCATTGCGTTGTTTCATCATAGTCTTCTGACCAATCAGAAGTTAGTAGTTGGGATTAAGAATGAGTATGTCATTTTTCTATATACGTAGTTAGCTAGCTACCAGCTACAGGTGTGGATAACATTTACGCAGAAGTCGACTTGCAGAAATAACAACTTTTGACTCTTAAATCAATCTTCTGCTCTTCGCAGCTGCTACAACAGCTTCAAAGTCAATGACATACTGATAGTTAAGGGCAAAACAAAACACTCAACAAGAAACTGATTAAATTAATGTCAATTTGAATGAATGAAATGAAACGAAAAAGCAATTCAGTCTGATTATCAGGCTAGTCAGGAACAGGAAAAGAGACAGTACAACATGGGGGTAAGAAACTTATTGGTAGCCATTATCCATTTCAGTACAAAAATTTGATTCAAGTCTCAGTTAGATGCCTGTTGTGATGTCCCAAAGCCCTGCACTCTTCAGGAAGAGGGATGGGTGGGGGGTGAAGCAGAGCGCTGAAAGCACGGCCTTGTTGCCCTCAGTGGTAGCCTGACCAATCTTATCCTCCCCATTCTGGCTCACCTACCTACCCTCAACCTACACACACACACACACACACACACACACACACACACACACGTACGTTAGAACGCATATACCTAAACACACACACGCTAGTCCAGTCAGCCAGACAAGCAGTCTAACTTTAGTGGGAGAAGCCACAGTTATACTTTGTGTTAGCTTCCTGGGGAGCGCGCACAGGTAAAGTCAGCACAGCCATGAGAACATGTTCAGGCAAAACCCTAATGTTTAATACCTCTAAAACTCTTCTCAGAGGTATCATCATTAAATCTGATGCTGTACTTACACTCATCATGGTAAACCGCAATGTAGCAGAGAACAGAGATGTGCGTGTGTGGATTCAGTATTTTTGAACATTCAACAGTAATCATATTAGATCCGGTTGAGACTTGCCTTTAAAAACAAAACAAAAACTATAAAAAGAATTCCATCAACTATTGAAAATGTTTGCGGCAGCTGCCCGTAGCAACAAGCCACTTAAACCTCTGCACACTTCCCTAACTGTTTACCACACCTACCCCAATTACCCCATAGGGCCTGCACTCTGAGCTGCAGTCAGTGAAGCTTGAGGAAACTTGAATCATTTCGGCTGATCCTGGATGAGTCATTCAGGCACAATATTTCCCTGAACTGTTCCATGTTCCCTTGTTCCCACCCCAGCGTCAGTCAACCCTTACCATTACCAATCACACAAAGGGGAAGGGTCATAGGTTAATTCTCAAACCCCCAGGAGTCCCATTGCAGCCTTTAAGCGTTCCACAGCCCTGAATTGGTCGTGACCCCTCAGATCATCCGAGGCGGCACGTCCCCCACACAGACCGATCTCCGATCACACAACTGTTTTGTCTGTCGGTGAAAAGCCTCGGACCTAATGACTCAGTATGGCATCCATCATAAACACACAGAAATTTTTTGGGGGGGGGTTTAGTGGGAGTCACTAAAACACAGCTTCATTAGTGGTGACTAATAAGCATTCTTAAAGTTTTAAACACAACAGCCACTCAAAAATACACACTTTTACGAAGTTTGTTTGGGTAACAAGATCTCCTATAGCTTGCAAAGACAGGATGATGTGTTGCTATATATTCACACACATAGAAGCCAACCTCTGACCATGCATGAAAGAGCATGGAGAGGTCTTCTTTCTCAGCACTAATCCACTAGCTCTTCTTTTCACAATAAATGGCTTAACCTCTTAATAACTATTTCCTACTCTTATTTGAGGAGCCACAGCTGTATATAATCACATACACACACAACAACACACACAACAAAAAGCAACAAAGAAGATTCAATGGAACTTGTTGATAGTAGTTGTAAACATTAGCCTTATCTAGACATGTTCAGTACCATCACGTAACTGTCAAGTTTCTTGTTCTTCCTCCAGCACACACACACACACACAAACACACACTCAGAGAAACAGCTACACGCCAACGTTAAGAGAGCTGTTTGTTAAGGTTTGACTGTTTTCCCACTGCAATCTCTTTTTTACCTGCACTAGGACAGGGCTTTGGGTTCGGGCAGCTGTTCGCTCTCTCTGCGGTCGAGGTTGTGTGTGAACTGGCTTGAGGAGCTGTTAGACTTTGGTCCCCATCATCAGGTGGCTCTGGGGAGGTGGCAGGGGCACTCCTCTCCTCATCCATGGACGTAGGCCTGGCTCTTGTGGGAGGAGGTGGAGGGGCCAAGGAGTGAGCCTGAAGCAGAGAGAGGAGATATTATACACATCTATATGGGTTAGATATATTATTACAGAGATGATTGCATGGGTCACATGAAAGATTTCTTGTTGGCCTTTTAAACTGAGCAACAGGCCGGCAGGCTGTGTTTTATAGAGAGAGATGTCGTCAGGCACAACTTGAACCAGCATGAATCCCTTTCAGCTATTCTAACATCACTACAGGAAGGGGCAGACTGCTTTCATGAAATAGTGGTAACACAACGGATGTGCCTAATCATAGCCTACATTTAATGAATAGATTGTACACTCTTTGAGGAAAAGCTGTGCAACTAATAACAATAGTGCTATTATTTATTTATTTACTGCATTTCAGGTGCTTTATTGAAGCAAATCAAGATCAATAATTTCAACACTAAAACATAAGATAAAAAGACACTGTAACAAGAGAAGCATGGAAAAAGACAGAACAGAAAAAGGATCCCAAGGATATGTCATGATGACTCACAAGAAAATGTGCATAAGGTGCATAACAGCTGTCATTGCCCTATATCACTCAGTTTAAGAGCGACTAATCAAAACTCCTGCAACAAGTACGAAGAAAACATCCATAGCCTATGATGTGATATATGTGTATAAATCAGGTAGGCCTATAAATACGTGCCAACGTGTGTTTGGCGGGCGCCTACCCTGCCAGAGCGGCTCAGCTGGACAGCTGTTTGCGCGCTCCCGTGATTTTGCTCCACACTCGCCAAAAGATTTGACAATAGCCAACTTTTTCTGAAAGCCTTGATGAAGCGATGTTTACCGAGTTCGTGTTGTATTCATGCAGTTTCCTTCACTGCTAGATAACCACAAGGGCTTAGTTTTGTACTTCTGAAAGTGTAGAAGGGTTTAAAAATTTTCGGTGGAAAGAGAAAACAGCATCTCACATTAAAACAGTGTACGTCTAGCTTATATGTGACCGTTGACCCATGTTTTAAAAATGTTAAAGTCTACCTTTTTAAATGAAATCTACGCTGAACTTTAGTATAATAACACTAAATATTACTGTAAATAACAGGCGTAGGCTACTCTGTTTACCTTTACTGCATATCTGCGCCCTGCTTCCCCAAAACGAGTCCCTGCATGCTCAGACCGAGCTCAGCTCCAGTGAGGGGATCCTTTTCTCAGTCTGCCTTTAAATCTGCAGCACAACAACTGGCTTTGAACCACAACAACAGCACGGGGAATCAGCCTCTTACCTTCTCTCTGGCTGGGGACGCGCTACAGCCAAACCTCTGACTAATTCATTCTCTGACCGCTCCAGGTGGACTTCTCGCCCTCCGAGACCTTTCCCGTCCTCTTTCCCTCCACTCTTGTCACTTTACACAACCACCGAATCTCCTTTCGACTCATGCAGGTGGCCCCAAACTCCCAATTCAATGCATTTTCTCCAGCGAAGATAGTTTTCTCTCCGCCTCCAAAGTTTCTCTCTTCGGCTCGCCCCGTCTTCCAGCACACCAGATGTTGAGAAGTTTGCGCGTCTCTGCAAGGCAGCTCGCCTAATACTTTTAGTCCACACTGCAGGTTTTCTTGCCTTCTGTTGCGGCTCTGCGAACAAAGTTCAAGTAGAGCACTGTCCCAAACTTGTTTAAATTCCTAAAATGAGCAGTGCCGCCCTGTGTACTCTGTGTATCTCTCTCTCTTTACTCCCACTATACTTGCCTCAGACTTCTGCGCTGCCGCTATTGGACAGGAAACTACAGTCAGCCGTGATTGTGCTTCCTCCAGGCTACAAACTAGTTGGGCTGAACTGTACTGTCATATAATTACCCCTTAACCTGAACCAGACACAGCACTAACACAGGGTAGCTTTCATCAAGATTTATGAGCAGAGGAACCATATGTTTTGTCATTAATAATAGAGTAACAGTTTGTGAATATAACTTTTTATGTACAAGAGCAGCAATGCAGGTAACGATCCTATATGCTCACTCAAGATCACTTAAAAGCAGCATTTTGGTGCTACTCAGTTGTGGTCTCTATGGTGTAGGCTACCTATGGTGATGGTATTTCAATCATAAGATGTTCCCTTAATATTCTGTGGAGTCTGTGCTGCTATTTGTATTTTAACAGTTAAAACAATACTATATGCAAAAAAATGGTTCATTAGCTGCTTTTTGTGAGCCAATGATGTTTCTTTTGTTTCAACATTGAAGAAACTCTGAAAACATAAATGTTAATTGTTGAGGAACCAGCTGTAATTATAGTGTATTATTATTCTGCAAAACTCTTTCATTCTTCAAACCAGTGGCCTTTGATTTTGGCAAGATGCCAAGTACATGTTTTGTACTCAAATACTTTGTTATTTAGGTGCAAGGTCACTGTTTTCGTGTTTTTTGTGACTCACTGCGGGAATTTTCTTACATTCATCCTGGAGTGCACGAGGTCTTTTAAGATGTCCCTGTATAAAACCAAACTAGGTCATTTTGTCATCGGTGACTCATGATTCATCCTCATGTTAGTAATTGTGCGCTTCCCGCAGAATCCCCGCAGAGCACATCCCTAACATATAGCCTACCTCTATCACAAAGACATCAAGATTTTAACTGAATTGATGTATGTCACAATTTTGCACTCATCTCGCACTAATCTGAATGAAAATTCTTTAAGTGAGACGAGAAAGTTAAAATGAATCGTCTGACATCCATCGTGGATAATCCACCTAACAAACAACCAAATTAGGTTTAGCTAAATGCAAATTTACCAGGGAGTCAAGATAATAACATATACTGTAAATATATATTTACATTTACACTTACACAAATGGATATCATAGTTGTCAAACCTGTGTTTATAGCACTACATCCTGGACATGGTAAACACACTGACTTTTCATGAAAAATAATGCCAGCAGGTGTGGATGCAGGACCTGATATTCATATTTTAAAACTTTTGATGCAGCAGCAACAAATGTTTTGAAATAGATAAGAAGACTTCATACCAAATATAAAAAGACTTGTAAAACACGTTATGTGTATTTTACTAAATAAGTATAGGTTGATGGCAAAAATCCAATAATAATAATCCTTGAGGGTAATCTGTCAATTTCAGCAAAACATTTGTTTCTTTCTTTTGCTATAACTTTATGATGATAAAACATATCTCCAACTTTGTTGAGGTTATTTTTGAATTATGAAAAGTATTTTCTTATTAATACTGCAAGTGTTGGTGAAGGTGGCTCGAATAAAACAAATGGCCAAAACATAAGAAGTAGTTGTGTTTCTTGAGTCACACGCTATACAGGAAAATGAAACAGCCGATGACAGACAGGCCTCCCTCTGCTCATGTCATGTTGACACCTGGAGGTTGTGGCCGATGAGAGTGTCACTGATTTGTGTCAGTGATTGATGTTTGAAGGCGTGGCAGGGGCTGAGCTCATTCAAAGCAGCAAATTTTCTACTTGAGAAAGGCCTCATTTTACAAACAACTTCATAACCTCCTATTCAATTTGTGTGTACAATCAGACCTCTGAAACGTTCAGGCTTCGACACGGAAGTATTTGCGGGATTTGTGCTCTGTGGGGGCCCAGCTTCGGTCTGGGCACGAGGGTCAGAGCTTGTGTGGGCAATGGTAGCATTAGCAAATCTAGTTCCAGCAGGATTTTTTTTTCTTTTTGTCTATTTGTTTTTTGGTTTATTAAAGAAACCCAGACATGCTATATTTTATTCAGGACAGCCGGATACTTACAGCTCACCAGACCAGACTCACTTTATGATCCAAATCTTTTTGTTACACATAATTCATATAGATATACAATTAGGACAGATCATTTATAGAGGCTGTCCCAGTATAAATGTCCCCCATGGAGGATTTGAACAAAACCAGCCAGTGAAACGAAGTGCGATAACAACCATTTGCAGCATATCAAAGTCTCTTTGAGCTAATTCACATCAACATATTTCAAACAGTTGCCCTCCCTGCTGCTTTACACGCATAACTTACCAATTTGTCAGCTACTACTGGGGATTTTTAACAGGGTGGGACAAGAGCACCCCCAAATTGCATCAAATTAAAATTCACTCATTTTCAACCAGTTCACAGGATCACAATGTGTTAATGAGGAAATTCTCGTCGAATATCAGATATCATCACACCATCTGAAAATGATACAGTATAATTACAGGGTAATAAAAACAGAAGACTCGCATAAATAAACCACATATAAGCTTCAAAAGACCCTGACGATCATCGACATTACATTGGGTCTTATGTGTTTGGACAAAATTCAGTCCCCCTCTACCTATTCCAGCTTCAAAATCAGCTTCCAATTATCAAATACAGGCACATATGTATTTATTGTGTGTTTATTTTGGAAAATGTGCTTTCTTACACGCCTGTGAATCAGCTAGTTTGGCTATGAAAAAAGGTAACTAAATCCACCTACAAACACCTCTAAAGCTCATTAATTAATGCATACAAAAACTGGACTGCAAAAACTACAATTCACTGTTTAAGGGTCCCACACTATTTCTTGGAGGAAACTCAAGGAAGCTTCTGGTCCTGGTGCTGTTAGGTGGATTTTGTTATCTTTTGACAAAGCCAGGCTAGTTTTTTCACCCTAGTCTTTATGCTAAGCTAAGGTAACTGGCTGTTGGCTCCAGAGCTACAAAATTATGAGCCATGACAGTGGTATAGAGCTTCTCACAAGCTGAAATTATATTTAAAAATACTTCGGCGGAGACTTCAGCGCGAGACTGCTAGCCGTCTAAAACACTATTTAGGTGAATTTAGACAATGGATAAGTTGCTAAACACATCTTGTTGTCATGTAAGGGCCCTGTTCATGTTGGACGGATATTTTAATTGCATTTTGTGTCTGTTAAGAGGCACAAAGACACTCTTTATGTATATGCCCCCATATCTGCCGATGCAGCTGAGTGGGAGCTCTGGGAGCAGCTCCGTGTTGCAAGCGCCAGTCCGGTTCGTTTTTTTTTCTATAGACAGTACTCACAAAGGTATAACGATCAAGATTAACTTAAAAATTGCCCGGAGTTCTCCTTTAATGTCTGTCACTGTGACCATGAGTTCTTGCAGCAATACGCTACTGCTGTTATGTTAAAAAATGTACACCTCTGTTTCTTTTTTGGTGTGATACTTAGCCCATATAAAGTAGTTGCGAATAATGTGTAAGTGCCACCACCTTAGTTGGCTTTTTTTCTACAGCAACTGAGTCACAACTCTAGCTGAATTTAAGTACCAATGCATAAAGACAAGTTATAATTTCTGCTACATACTATACCAAGGTCAAGCTGCCCTCACAATCATACCAAGCTTCACTATGTTGAAAGCAATTTTCGATTTGTAGACCTGTTCTTTGTTTGGCTTAGGCCTCTGAGGCTTTAGAGGCTTTCCAGTCCACTGAGAGAAAGAGCAGGTTGCCAGCGCTGGAGGACTGAGGTGAGAGTTGCTCCACTGCTCCAGGACCAGACTGCATGAGATGCCACATCCAGAACCTGCCCAGCATCAGATCAGCAGACAGGCAGGGTGGGAGGGGCAGACGGAGGAAATGTAGAGATTGAGAGAGTATCTGCTGAAACCGTCTCTGAGTATTATTCTAAACTTTTGACATTGATTGTTTCAGTGGTTTGGAACAATGTGGTGTGACTGGGGGGAGATTGAGTTGACTGGGCATATGAGAGAGAGAGAGAGAGAGAGAGAGAGAGAGAGAGAGAGAGAGAGAGAGAGAGAGAGAGAGAGAGAGAGAGAGAGA
>JAPMOB010241473.1:0-60954 GCA_029875015.1 Lepomis gibbosus
TGTGTGTGTGTGTGTGTGTGTGTGTGTGTGTGTGTGTGTGTGTGTGTGTGTGTGTGTGTGTGTGTGTGTGTGTTTATACAAACAATTACCTGTCAGGGTTCTTTGGAAGTTCTTCATGCTGATAGGAAACGTTGCATGCTTTCAAACTACCACAGTGCAATTCACACATTCCTGTTCTGAATGATTTACAAAGCTTGTAAACAGGTTTCTTTCTTTGTTGTGGTTTAAGTTTCGATGCCAAAACTACAAGCTTCCACAAGCGCTTAATACTCGACTGCAAGAAAGGACTAAATATTTTGGGTACAGTGGCCGTCATCATGTTGTGAAGGTACTGTGGATGATGATTAACATACTTGACTCAGAGCTCATAAACAGGGCTGGGTTCATGTGGCTGGTGTAGCAGAGAAACTCATTATCAC
Organism: Lepomis gibbosus; assembly: GCA_029875015.1. NCBI lineage: Eukaryota > Metazoa > Chordata > Actinopteri > Centrarchiformes > Centrarchidae > Lepomis > Lepomis gibbosus. The sequence continues at coordinate 420 of JAPMOB010241473.1, forward strand.
ATCACATTGAAATATCTATATCATAATGATATGAATGAAGGAAGGTAAGAAGAAGAACTGCCAGACAACACGGACAGGTCACAGAAAGAGAGAAGACATGAGCCGTTAGAAACCCCATTCCTAACAATGCTGTGCTTTCTGAAGCAGCAGCTCACATGACAAACTCCCAGCAGCTTCAGATAAACTTAAACGCTGTTCCTGCAGCTAGAGCTGATCTTGTTTTCTCCAGAAGACTCTGGGCGTTACCTCAGCCACGCCAGGATCCATTAACAGTCCTAACACACTCTAAAAAGCAGCTAGTCACTTGAACCAGTCAGTTAGCAGTGAAGCAGTCAAAACACTAGCAAACAGCCTCACCAGTCAATTAATAATGTATTTCAAACAATTACACAATTTATATACATTATATAAAAAGGAACAAATCAAACTATGTTTTCTTCCTTTTACTAGCTAACTCCCCCTACTCTCTTGCTTTATAGTCAGGTATCAAATCAAGATTACTTGAAACTCCCATTCTTGCTTTAACTGAGATTTCTTCTTCTACTAAAATACAATGGAGGTGAATGGAATATCATTTGTTGTGCTCGCAAAAAACACTAAAAAGCAATATTAAGGCACTGCTAAGTACACAGAAACACAGTTTTAGCATGATAAAAATTTCAAATTAGCACTAATCATAAAGCACCACTAAGGCTGATGGGAATGTCATTACTTTTGCAGATATTGTTCATAAATGATAATTTATGAATTAAAGTTTTGACTTGATGGTGCAAGACACAAATCAAGGAGATCAATAAAGTTTGTACAGTTCATCCTGAGATAGACTATCCACAATTAGATGAGTGGCCTTTTATTGCCGCCAGCCTAAGGCACACCTGTGCACTACCCATGCTGTGTCTGATCAGCATCTTGATATGTCACACCTGTGAGGTGGATGGATTATCTCGGCGAAGGAGAAGTCCTCACCAACACAGATTTTGACAGGTGTGTGAACAGTATTTAAAAGAAATTGGTCTTTTGAGTTCAGCTCATGATGAANTGCGTTTATAATTTTTGTTCAGTGTATAAAGATAGATATCTTAAAACCTGAGCAAATAAAAACAGAAGAAAATCCACCATGATGAATCTTCAGTGTAAAGACACAACAGATGCTCCACACACAGGTAAGTACTGTGACCAACAGTCTGCCATGAAGGATCAAACACATGTTGAATATGTGCTCCTTAATTAATGGATGGGATTTCTTTGTTAAAGTGCATGTTACTAGTCTCACTCGCTGCACTAGTAAACAAGCCAATGAACTAAGTGGTATTCATTTAACAATCTGCTAATCGAACAGCTGAACAAGGCCGTCAGCAAATGACAGCCAACAAGTCAATAAACATGGTCGGAAAACTAGCAAGTGGTCAGTCAACCAACTTAATCTAACCTCTCACTCCATGAAGAGCCAGTCAGCCCGCTAACAGTAATGGCGCTGATGCTGGGCGGGAGCAACAAAAACCTGACCCAACAGAAAGGAGGAGGAGGGAGAACAAGAAACCAACAAGACTTTCCAAAACCCAAATGAAGGCTTTTAAGTTTTATTAGACAGTAAGAAAAACACTGACGCACTGCTAGCTGAATCACACAGACCGACATAAATATGTCCGCCCTGTCCCTTCAGAGGTGTGGGAGTGCGTATGTGAGCTCTATGTATGTCCATAGAGCTCGCATACGCATCAACACGTGGGGAAAAAACAGGTTTGGATACTTGACTGATTACATAAACTACAAAAAAAAAACGAGCGGGGTTCTTGTTTATGTAATGTTTACTGTAAAATTCATACTTTCTGTAGCATACTTTCTGTAGCTTTCAATCAAAGATAACTCATTTTAGCTTTTAGGGTAAAGCTCTGTTTAATTTGGTTAGAATGGATGTAAATGAATATTAAGGCATCTTTCATGCCATGTTGTTTTGTTGAATTGATTTAGGTTTTATTTTTAGTACAGGTCTTAATCTTAAACACAAACATTTATTGTTATTAAACCTGGAGTAGGCAGAAACTTAATAACAGACAGCTTTGAGTGTATAACTGAAAATATTCCACCTCCTCTCTCCAGGTCTCCCTCCAATGCCACTCTCCCACAGCGCACAGGCAGGTAGACAGGCAGGTAGAACATCTAATGATTTCAATCAGCCCAAGTGAAAGTATTTGATTTACTGATTGCAACATATTATTGCCTGGGTTTGACTTTGCATGTTCTCCCCGTGTCTGTGCGGGTTCTCTGCGGGTGCTTCCTCCCACCATCCAAAGACATGCAGCCTATATAGGTTGATTGACCCTGTACGCAGGATAAGTGGTTGACAATGGAGGGATGGATGGATGGATGGATGGACGGATAATATTGCCTACCCCAGTTTTGTTATTCAGTTTCTTTTGTTTTTTGTACCCATTTTCTTCCTTGCTGTGTACCACAGAGCCCCGAAGGAACACAATTTAATGCCCCTGAAAACTGAATATGTAGAAAATGACAATAAATTCCACCTCGAAACACTCCGTCAATTAGCTACCTCATATGAAAAATAGGAAATCGTATGTGTTTCAGGTTTGTTTGGAATAAACCACAGGAAAACTGAAGAGCTACAATGTTGCCAGAATCATGAAAAATACAAGGATGACAGATTAGCACATTAAGACAGACAGAGTTAAACTGTCACTTCAATGTATAGTCAACACAGATGGCTACTGGGCCGGCCAAGCTGTTCCAAGGAACTCAGTGTGTTCGGATGTGAGTGTGTAAACAAGAGATTTTTTTTCCCCTCCTAACTCTACCACCACCTTTCTCACTCTCTCGTCTCCATCTCACCAACCTCCTGCTTTTCTTGTCCTGTTGGTGATTGACAGGCAAGTTAAAAATGGAAAGAAAAAGAGACGCAGTCTGGGTGTGAATTATTCACAAACACCTGCCAATTCTATGTCTGTTTAAGCCACAGCAGCCATCTAGTCAAACCAAACTGGCAGTAAACTACAAATAAAAGCATTATTTGCAAACGTCATGTTCCAAACAGCGGTTTGATATCATTGTAAATTGAGTCCATTAACGTTATGGTCTGTTAATTTGACAGAAACAGCCATTTGAAGACACCACGTTTAAATTGTGATGCGCTATTTCACATTTTCACATTTTATAGTCTAAACGATTAATCAAAGCAATAAAAAACCTTTATGCTTACAAAGCCTTCTAGCAGCCAAAGTAATTATGATAAAGCAAAGGAGGAAGTAAGATGACGTTGTTATAGAGCGACCGCATTGGGAGGTCGGTGGATGGAGCACCGGATACTGCTGTTTATTTTGTTCCTATACCGACATTGGTATAACGTTGGTTTCTTTGTACCAATATCATAATTGTTCCCAAAACGCAACCATGTGTTCTTATTTTAACAGTACATACAGTATTATAACAAACCATGATGTTTCTTTAAACCTAACCAAGTTGCTTTTATGCCTAAATCTAATAAAACCTTTATCGTAGTGTTGTCACATAATAAAATTGATTTATTTCGTGCAATGCAGTGCTTGAAGTGGGTCGGAAAGCACCGGTACGCAGAACCAGCACCTCGACATTTTATTCTTTGGCGTACTGGGACATTTTCTCTCGTACCGGGACTTCTCCCAAGCTGCCGGTACTCTCCTCTGCCCTTTCCATATCAGGTTCTCTGGGCGCTACTAGAAATGTTAAATAGCAAAGGAAAACAATGCACAATAAGAAAACATGCAATGCAGTTGAAATATAAAAGAAACAAATTTGCATTGTCCAAAAGCTGATTACTGAATTGTATTCCATTATATTTTGAGGTGAGTACTGGCACCTATTTTTTCCACAAGCTCTGGTGCAATGTGTACCAGTTTTGGTTTATGTGTGTCGTTAGATGGATACAGACGTGCGTTGTTCTTTTGGAGGACTTAGGAATGGGGATGTGATCTTTCTGTGCCCGAGTGAGACAAAGAACCAGAAAAATAACAACAAGCATGTAAAGGCTTTTTTTTTAAGTCGCTTACAGAACAGCTCTAAAACTGGCATATTTCTACGATCGACAGACATTTTATTTCATTTTATCTTTGTGATTGCAATGTCTAACAAAATAATTATTACTGACATGCATTAATGCATGAACACTGATTTTTATATTCTACATTTAAAATATTTAGAATATTTAGAATATTTAATATTTAGAACTGTGTTCTAGAGGGAGAAACTGTATGAATTTCGGTGTCACCTCCAGATGGTGTAAATGGTAGACTGTAGTAGTGAATAATAAGGAGTAGTAGGAGGGGGCCTGCAATAGACAGCTGTAGTCTGCCTCTTATCCGAGTACTGCAGCAGTGCATCTTGTAACAGAGTCAAATAGTCCATTACGACTTGAACTGGATCCCAGTTCCACAAAAAGTGGTTGACAAAGCTAGTGCCAGGAGGCGAACGGGGAGCTATTTTGTTTATAGATCTGACAAATACTGAACCAGTCCAATTCTATTTATTTCATAATACAACTTTAAAAAAAGGCAGATGCATTCCAGCAGATTTAAGAGGCCTCCATTACAATAGGTTTTTTTCAGCTACACAAGCAAATGCACTTCAGTCCAGGTCTGAATCCTCTTTAAGGTGGTTAAGAAGATGAGAAACCAAATCAAGGTCAGATCAACACATCGGCAGCTCTGTATAAATACTGTGAAGATGGCTCCACCATGTACTCACGTTGCTTTTACTCTTGTTCACTGTGATGTAGTAGGCAAGCTTCAACTGTTTGGAAATTGAACTTAGTAATGGTGTCTAGGGTTAAATTTTGGTACCGTGACAAGAGAATCAGCCAGCTCTGCTCTGCTACGCCTTCACCATATAAACTGTGCTGTGTCTCTATAAATAGCCCTGAAGCCCTGGGGCAGGCCAGCCTGAGCAAGGCCGCCCAACAAACACAGAAAGAAAAGAAACAGTGACACCACAAACAACTCTGTGAACCCCCCATGAGCCCCTGATTGACTGAAATGTCCTGGTTTTTGTGATATGTCCATCCAAAATCAGGACTAGCATAACTTACATTGCATAGAAAGGACAGCATTAATAAAATATTGATTGAATGTGTAGTTTTAGTTTTAGTATTTCTTTCTTTTGCTTCTGTCACACAAGCTCATCTTTTCCTCTCCTCACAGACTGCCTCATTAGCAGGCTTTGGCAAGCATCAACTTCTATTGTTTAGATATATATAAGTATTGCTATGTAGCTGTATATTCTGACTTTGCATAAAATTTAATTATAAATTATAATTTTTATTTCTTGTGTCTTAAGTCCATAAGAAGATGTGAAAAAGTGCATCTCTGTTCAGCTGTGTTTGGCCCTATAGTGGAATGCAGACCAATGAAAAGCACAGATCTGACATTTGCTTCCCTTCTGCTCTTCAGACTACCTGCTTCCCATTAATTGTCAGTGATTCAGCTGCCTGAATGACCCGACCAAAACGGCACCCGCCTGCAGTGACCCTTGTGATGGCCCCAACGCTCCCAGTCCATTCCTCACACCGTGTCTTCATGCCCCACTCTCATTTATCTCTTCAGTCGCACACACACACACACAGTCAGGCAGCCAGCTGGCCACTACAAGCTTCTGCGAGGGAACATGTCAATGTCTCTGCAGGAGGATGCAGAGAATAAAGAAAGAAAGAAAAACTCTCCAGCTCTTCTTTCTCTTCACAACACCTCTCCATCTCATCTGGTAATTGCAGAAGCATTTCTGTCATTCACACTGTCATTCAACCCTTTGCAATTATCCCTGCCGCTCGCCTTTAATGTTGGTGATCAAGGAACTGAAGCTTATTGTACTGCTGCACACGCTGCAAAATTACTCCGAATAAGAACATAAATTTAAATGGAAAATGGAAAAGTGCAGTGAGCCGGTTAGCACTGACACCTCCTCACCACCTGGAAAACACTTACAGGATGCTTATTAGGGCGCCCTTAGCTCAGTCAGTGAAGCATGATCTCCAGGTCACAGGTGCCAATGCACCCCTGGATAGTTTATCGCCTATCATTAGAAAGAATCGATTTATGAAATCCAACACATGTCAAGTTCTTCTATGTGATCGGTGTTGAAATGTATTTTTTGGTGCACCTACTTTCCCTCAAACTGTCTCATCTACTTCTTCTGTACTGTCAGTTATAAGGATTACAACTACGGCTTTTTCTTCATGGAGTGAAAATATATTTTCTGTTAATTGAAATAATGGTGCAATTAACATTTTGGTGCCAACCACTGGTGCGTGTTACTCCAGCAACAAAGTAATTTTTCCACATGTAAGATCTGATTAATAAAAATATTCTAAATACTAGTGGTGTAACCCAGCAAATGCGAGCAAATATTTAGTGGCACTATGCATTATGACGCCGACTGTCACTTAAACAGGTGCCACTTCACCTACCTTTTTATTTAGGTTCTTAGGAGGGCACAGGAGAGTTCACTCTGTTTAAGTTTAAAACCTCTGTTTGGCAATACAAATAAAGACACCCCCTGAATTTATTAAGGCACGTGCAAATCAGGTATATTTTAAAATATTTTTTGTTTTTCCTTTAGGAAATCAGCTCCAATGAGCCATTATAAAAATTAGAGAAGCCCATTCTTCATTTTTACGCTCTCTGACTGACACTCCTTATAATATATACTCGTCAGTTCTAAGGCACTAAATGCTTTGATAAATTACTCTTATTAGCTTTTTACTCCTGTGGTCAACGGCTATCAGCAGTCGGCGGTGGACAATAACATCGTCTATTGTCCCACCCCGAGAGTAGATTTCCCTCCATGCTGCCACCAACGTCACCAAAGTCACACATCTGTGGGAATAAATCTAATTCAACCAACATGTTGCAAAAGACCACAAAAGAGTTTCACAATGAGCGCACCCCTGCTGTGAACTAGTTTCAATCAGAAGTGGAATATAAAATATCTGTGTGGGTGAACTGAACAATACCAATACTGGAATTATTTTTTTTCCAGTGAAGAAAGTGACAGTTGCATGCCAGAAAACCCAATCTGTTTTGCAGATGCATTGTATGGTTATCTATATTTGACTACTGCCAGTTTAGAAAACGGTTTGTGTCTCTTCTATGATAGATTTCTCACTTTATTTTACAAAATAATTTACAAAAAAGTATAACATGCACATCGATACTTCAGATCCCTGAAAACATTTCTGGTATCAAACTTCACGTTCCTGCTGGCAATACTTCTGTTTTACATGTTCACGCAGGATTTGCTCATGAATGTGAAGTAAACATGTGTCCTATGAAGTCTTTTCTAAATTTACAGTGACACAATTGGATACATTTCTGCATTGAATTAAAACAAATGTTTAGAAACCCATCCCAGTGAACAATCTGCTGCTTAGATTTGTCGGAGCTACAATGTCATTGAGCTTACTGGCTTTAGCAGCATCTTTAAAACTTTCCCTGGTGTCACATTCACTTTGAGAAATGTTGTTTTCTGAAAGCACCAATATGATGAGATTAGAACAATGAATAAACATGGATGTAAAAGCTCATTTTTAGCACTCAGATGGTTTCTGTTAAGCACCCGAATCTTAATTTTTAATTATGTGAGCCAAAACACAGGATTTTTAGTCTCTGCCGTTTACTGCATTGCCATGCAACAACAACAAAAACGCTAGAAAAAACATAAAGGTGAGTTATCGTTCACTGTGATGAACTATCTATGCATAGCAGTCTCTACAAGTCTCTACAAGTGTCATGATCTACTGAAACCAATGGCCGCATACAAGCTACAAAATCAATAATAAAACATTGCACAATGTGTACAAATCACAGGTAATTTAAAAAATTTCACCACTGTTGAAAATGTTCCAGATGTTGATAAGATAGCAAGAAGTGGCAGATCGGATAATTACCCCCTTCCACCCATCCATGTCATGCTGACAACTCAGTAAGCAGTGTGTGTCTGTTCATAATTGTGTGTGTGTGTGGACAGGGATACACGTATCCACTATCACAGTGGTCTGATCAAACTTTGTTCAGCATAGTTAATCATTGCCTGCTGAATGGCATCAGCTCTCTCTCTCTCTTGCTCTGTCTCACACGCACACATACACACACACACTCCATCTCTCATACAAACAGGCAGACTTTGTATTCAAGAGCCCTTTGCTGCTGATGCCCTGCCCAGGAATGTACAGCTGACCCTGCTCTCACATCTACAGCCCAGCTGATCCCAGACACACACACACACACGCACACACACACACACACACACCACGGAGCATGCTCAGTTGTTCCTCTGTGATGCAGAAGTAGTGCATTGCTATCAGTTAACTACACTTCCAATAACGCATGCCCTTAACTTTGATGGAAGGAAATTGATTTCCACTCCCACAGCGGAAAAAAAAAGTTATCTGGGTAAAAGGTAGAAGTAAAGATAGAAAGTAAGAAAGAATGGAAAGATTAAAAGAGCTCCATGAGTGTTTCTACACATTCAGCAATAAGAACAATGAAAATCATCATCTTAAGCAGATTTATGTCCTCTTTCACACTTATCACTACCGTTACTGTGTGGTCCATCATATTCATCTTACCTGTTGTTATCTGTACAATATTACACTGATTTATTATGTCTAAACAAGTGATGGTGAAATACATTATTAATAAAGTAAGAACCCACAATATTTAGAGTGAGTGAATAAATGTCTGGTTTGCTACCATCAACTGACTGATGTAACATAAAAATGTATTTAACTGTCCTCATTAAAGTTTAAGAAAAGCTTTTAGAGTCACTGTAGTAAATAGCACTTGTTATACAGCCCTTTATAAGGGAACATTTCTCCACCACACAGGAAGTGATGTGTTTCATGTTTCTGGTTTGTTTGGAATAAACAGCAGACAATGCTGGCAGTTTACGTTCACTCTGAAAGAAAGGGTGCCACCTACAGAAACTCTTTCAGTTTAAAAGACGTCACAGCAGAGGTCTGAGCACAGATCTGAGAATAATAAGATCCAAAACGTTAAAAGAAACAAATAGAGAGAGGACACCAACACAATTAGCAAGCAGCCACAGACGAAAAGAGCAACACAGTTCACATTTACCATCTGCCTCTAAAAAAATAATTTTTCTCCTGCAATAATAATCCCACACTGCATGATGCAGAGCTAATAACGAGCCAGCTCGGATCCACTCAGGGTTTATGAGATACGGATCCAGGAACCAACCAATTAAAGAGGAAACTAGTCGCCTAAATTAGACCAAAAATAATTTGGACCTATCTGAACTTGGGTCCTGCATTGGAGTTCAGATTACAGGAAGAACCAATGAAGACCTCTAGGTTACAATCCCACTGCATGAAAGTACAGTGCAGAAAAACTATAGCATTGACCTCATAGCATCTATGCAGATACAACTGGAAAAAACAAGTATGCCTTCTTTCAATGTTTGCCATGACTGAAGAAGCATTTTATCCAGTCCTGCTGCTTTGACTTTTGTTTTTCAAATGTGTTTTAGTCTGCACATAGCATTAGTAAGAAAAGCAGTTAATTACATGACTAAGAATAAAGTGTTGCTTTTCCAGAGTAATGCTCGCTGCAAATTCCTGCAGACTTACTGTATTTGGCGAACAAAGTGCTTGTGACTCAGATGCTGGTGTTCATGTGGATAGCCTGGGTTACTGACATGTGTCATAAGTCATAAATGCCCCTGTTGTATCTAATAGATTCATTGAGGCTAATTATAATTATACAAGGGGAGTCATGACAACATCTCACTAAATTTATTGCAGACTGAAAGCTACTTACTGTGGTGACTACTTTTCAAATAGCTATGCGGTGTAAAAGTATTCTTCTTCAGTCACAAGGTTACAGACGTATCTATTGGCTTCCACTTCCAGTTAAAAGCCCGTCATTGAGCAAAGCAGTCACATGTTTGCTGTGGAGCCCAAAGTACATTGACCCTTCACACAGATTTTATAAAAGAGACACTCAAAGAGGGTACCACTAACGTGCTAGCTCTGCGAATCTATCTTTACCTGGAGGCCGCTCTAGTGAAGCTCGGTGGGAAAAGCTGAGAGTTGAGAGAGGAGGAATTGTAATGTTGTGAAGAAAGACTTCTTCAAAATATATTTGATGGCATGGAGTAGCTAACCATCTATGTGTTTTTGTTTGTAGTTTTTGCCCGTTAGCTAACATAAAGCAACGTAAAATAGCAGACAGCTAGATTTTTATGGTGCGTTTTACTTGTACTGGGAAATCAGAATTTCCGAGTTCTCAGTCAGAAATTTCATCTGGCTGGAACACGCCCTTAAATCAGATTTCTGACTCTGAAAGTCGGGAGAACTTACTACCCCCAATTTTGTGATCCAAGATGGCTGCTCCGGTATCTACAGTTAGAGAAAACTGTGGTTAATACAGTTTATTAGCACGTCTGCGTATTTGTGTCTCATAGAAATTGTTGCATGCAAAGTACTGTCCAACTGCTGTCTGTGGACATGTTGCTACTGTGTAAGTACTTTTTTAGCATGCGTAAATACAGCGTAATGCGTTTTTATAAACCAGTGTTGGTAGGAACAGCTAACCTGGTTAGCTGTACACAACGGCTGGCCAAGCGTGGGTTTCTAACTTCCAAGCTCCAACTTCCGACTACTGAGTTAAATGGAACGCACCATTAAAGTATTCTACCAGAAAAATCCCACCTCCTCCCTTCAGGCCTCCCTCCAAAGTCACTCCTCAAAAACACATTCTCATGCACAGAGTGCACTCAGGTAAGCAGGTAAACAGGCAGCTGGCAGTGCTTCCAGCCACAGATACCGTATTTCTATCCTTTTTTTGTCAAAGCATTTGAATTATTGATTGCTGTCAGGATGTAAAGAGAATTTCCATCAACCTAACAAAAATGCTTCTGAAATAAATTGCTACCCCCAGCTTTAAACACGTTCCTCCTTTACGACCCCCTGATTCCCCATCGCCTGCAACTGGTCATCAATGTCACACAAGTGGTTGCCGGCTGCAAACTTTATCTTCAATGGAATGAAAGGCTAAGACAATTGCAATTAATCAATTTGCCAATCAACATAAAATCAATTGCCATCTATTTCACAATTGATAAATTGTTTTATTAATCTTTTATAATTGTGAATTGAATATCTTTGGGTTTTGTACAGACAAACCAAGCAATTTGAAGACCATCACCTTTGGCTCTAGGAAATGTGGTCCATCTTAACTATAACTATTAAGTTATAGTTAATAGTTATTAACTATTTTATATTAACAATTAAGTGATTAATCTACAGACTAATCGATGAGTAAAATAATTGTTCATTGTAGTACATTTAGAAGTGTTGTTGGCCGTAACTTGTCATCATCTTCCCTGCAAACCATCAAAACAAACAGATCTGGAGCCACATACTGGTGTTTGCTTTAACCTCTGCGTTCCATGACATTCTGATCACTCACCAGATTTAATTTGCTTTTAGAGTATAAGCATACTCTGTTGAAGCAAGACTCATTTAAAGGCGCAAGTAGGCAGCAGGGCCCATGCAGAATGTAGCTGGAGGCAGTGCACCTGGCTGCTTCCCAGGGTTGTGTGCTTGTGCGTTTCAGAAGAGGCTGCTGGCCCTTTAAAAGCTAAGATGGTGTCCTACAAGCTGCAGTTTCTGCCTTCAGTTTCCTTCCTGCCTCTCAGAGATCACAGAGCATTTAAAATTGAACCTAAATCAACCTCACACAGAGAGAGAAAGACAGAGATAGAGACATTTCCGTATTAACCGTGGAAATGACAATGCTCTCAGCAATGCAATGAGGTCACTGTTACAAAACTCTTCCCCTAATTGCAAAATAAACTGCCTGCCTGCAAGAATACACTTGCAATTGACTGTTATATATATATATACACTCACTGACATTCATATTTGGCACATGTTGAGCTGACAATGTCAACTCTGCTTGTGTACAGGCAGACCATCCGCACATATAGGTGTTTCTTTTTTTTCATTGACCAGGGCAAAGTCAATAAGGTGCACTTACTTTCTTGTTACGGGTCTCCGTGTGCATCTCGGTTGCCGGAGCGGTGCAGCGGCGAAGGGGTGGAGCAGCAGGAGCAGGAGGGGGTCGGTCGGGGCTTTGGGTGTAACGTTAGCTCTATCTGAATAAGAAGGGAGAGATGAGGGTTTGGGGGGGGCTAGTTTTCCACCTTTACAGTAAAATTTCGGGATATAGGAACACGATCCCTGCCTCTTCCAGTGTTTCTTTTCAGTTCATATCCGCAGCGTCGAAGGCTCCCTTTGCTCCCCCAAATACAGCCAGTCTCTCTGTGTCTCTCCCTCTCTCTCTGACGGCGTGTTGTTGCCGTGTATTCAAGGGCTGGGCTCTCTCTCTCTGCCTTTTCCTCCTCCGCCTCTCCCTGCTTGTGACCCCACCCNTCCCCACCCCTCATCTCTCTGTCAGTCATGAGCTACGCAGCCCTGCAGAGGAGCCGAGTTACCGGCGACCCGACACCGGCTGCAGGCAGGCAGTCAGGCAGGCGTACGGGCAGGAGGAGAGAAGCAGCAGCAGAACCGCGCGCTTATGCATGGGAGATTTAAATCGCATGCAATCAGCACGGATCTGCTCGCATCCATTTATCCCAGTCTATTAATGCCATGCTGCAGCAGCGAGCTGTTTATTGCCAGGCAATGGTGAAGAGAAGCACCCATGTCACCTTACTGACGTCAGCCAGCAGGCTAATTGAGGACACTTCAGCTGGGTAGGGAGGGTGAGAGCTTTTCACAGTAGGCTATATATTCGGGGCTTTGCAGCATTACGTTTGATAAAAGAGATTAGATTGATCAAGGAAGGCAGCCAAGTCTGATAGTTGGCAATAAGCATAAAAGCACATGGTGTTCTAACCACACCCTTTCTAATAAAGCAGGGTGTGGCACTATAAAGTGTTTCATGTGCTTTTGTTTTTTCTATGTAAGAAAAAAGGCTGCATGCACCATGTTAAGTTCTGTGTTTCCATCATAGAAAGATCAGACAAACAGCTGAAAAATATAATCTGGTTATCATATAGGATTTTTATTTTAATTGTGTATGCACTAGATACAAGACCAGTGGCTCCATTTTCAGCCAAAGATTGTCGAGACTGCATTATTTGTCGCCGAGTGTAACCATGAAACATTGCGTACAGTTCATAATTGTAAATGTGTAGGTTATACTACATGTCCCATGATTCCACACGCCGGACGTTGACGCACAAGGCGGAAGCATGCGAAGGTAAACACAACTATAAGTTATCAGTGTCGAAAACCAGTATTTTTATTATAATTGTGGTATTTTTAATTAAACGGATCAGATTTAAGACCCAGTTTGACACCATTGGGACCAGAAAATGACAGTTTATATCCATTACGTACATTTTACATCAATCAGGTAACGTTAATGCTGTTGTCGTGGAGATAGCGGCAACCAAACAAGCTAGCGTTAGATGTTTCCTTATTCACAATTTAACTATAAATACGTCAAAAATCTACGTTTTAATTTTTATTAAACTATAATGTAGATGTATAGCTCAGCATCTACAGTCTGTCTGAGCTCTGGCAGCTGTCCTCGTCCAGGTTGCCTCTGCAGATTTCATAAACTGGCCTGTTCATGCTGTTAAAGTCAAATGTACATAACGTTACAGAGAACTGAAAACAAAGTGGAATAAAATTATAACAGAAAACACGTCAGCTTCCTCTTTCTCTGTCAAAGCCAGTTATGGTGGTCTGCAAAATTGTTCCGAGGCTCACGTAGTTAAATGTAGTTAACTTAACGTTACGCTGTCTGCTCAGCTGTTTTTCTCAGGTCATTTGAGTTCACTGAAACAGAGGTGGACGACGCTGGTTAAGTCTTACATTATGACACATGTAGTTTTAGTGATATCGATATATGCTGTGATCCAGTCAGTTACGTGGAAATTCAAATGAAAAAGTGTTTTAGGCTAAAATAAAAGACAGTAATGTAAACTTTTGACAGGATTAAATCCCTAAGTACTTTATCACATTGATGCAAAAATTCTGTAGACACACCGTCACTATAAAGTAACCCTGCTAACTGATTTGAAACGTTGCCTGTAATGTCATAACATTAATTGTCAATTGATATTAAAGGGATCACTACCTCAGTAGAATTAGCCTAGAAAAACCTTTGGCTTATTATTTTACAAATAATTAATTAATCCACCTACCTCAAGTATATAGTACCTGCACATAATACTTACTTGTTCCAGCATCCTTTGCACTATGCTGCATCGCACTGTGTACATGTATGTATTTGTATATGCACCTGAATATCTCACCCACCTCCAACATGTGTATTATAATAATAATGATGGTACTAATAATAATTTACTCCTACATCCTTTGCACTCTGCTCATTGCACTGTTGTCTCAATCTGTCTATATTATTTGTTTATAGTGTGTATATATGTGTTCGCTATACTGTAGCATGTGTCTGATTTTATTATTGTATTATTGTATAAGTAAGCACATTGTGAGCAATGCACAATCCAGAGTCAAATTCCTTGTATGTGTACACATACCTGGCAATAAAAGCTAATTCTGCTTCTGATTTTTATTCGATTAAACATAATTGTAAAATGTTAATGTTGTTTATCGAATGTCAATCAACAGAAAATGATCCAGCCACTATTATGATAGTACAATGATCATGTATGTCATTTGTTTTAGGAGAAATTACTAATTTTCCATAGTTTCAGCACAAATGTGAGGATTTTCTGTTTGTTTTTCATTTTTTTTGTTGTTGCATGTGATTGCAAACTTGGGTTTTAGCCTGTAAATTAGATTTACAGTCCAGTTGTAAGACACTTTATGGAGTGTCCCCCAAATGGCAGAATACTGTCGTACTGTCACCTGAAATTAACACCTTGTTGATTATGTTGGATGTGTCCTTTCCCACTCTTGTATAAGCACCTTATGTCTCTGTGTTGTGTTGGACAGAGTGAGCAGGCAGTCTTGTGAGGACGGCCCACTGTTGGAGGAGCAGGAGACGGAGGGCCAGCGGCAGCTGCACAGCCTCCTGCTGCAGCAGCTCCACACTGATGTCGACATCGATCGGTCAGAAACTGTCTGTTTGTATCTTCAGAAGATGAGTTTACCATAAAAAATGACATTGTAATGTGTGGAGAAAGTTAAATCCAAACTTTCACGGACATTCCTTTATAACAGTTTGTTTCCGAATGGTTTTACAGTGCAGCACAATTTATCTCCTCGGGGCACAATCTTTGTACTTCCAGCCAACTAGATTTTTCTTACAGTGCTGGTGTTGGGACAAATTGTAAACAGAAATGTAAACAATACTAATATTATGAGTACATTTGCACCAATATTACAGTGCATGCAAAAAAAATCTGACTCTTGATAACAGATCTTGACAGTATCATAAAAATCCTGCTCCTATAAGAAGAGAAGAAAGCTGTGTCTGCAAGTTTGTTCCCCCCGGTGCTGTCTGTGCTATATAAAAAATGCTGTTATGTTGCCTTCACAGGGTCCCACAGTGCAGCCTGAAGGATTTTTAAACACAACCCTCAGGGCTACATATTCATACTCAGTACATTCCTACTGTAAAACATCAGCAACAACATTCAGGCCATGGGACCCTGAAAGTATCTGCAGCTGCTTTTAGGTAGATCTATAAGTGATGTACACATCAAAAAGTCGTAATGTTGATTTAATTTTTTTTTATTCTGTCCTTCAGATGTGTAGCTAAGAGGCAGTGCTTCGCCCCGGCAGCACTCTATCGGCCGTTTGGGGAACAGGCAGCTGGAGTGAGGAGCCTCTCCCAGTTCCAGGCCCTGCAGGATGGGGAGAATGAGCTGGCCAGCTTACGGGAGCTGGGCCTTACTGACACCGAGATCCAGCTGTGGCAGAGCAGAGACGCACCAGAGGCATCAGAGAAGGTAAAACCTGCTGGAGACAGAGAGGTGGCTCAGAACTGGACGATCTGGGTTAGTTTCAGGGCCCTGATTATATTTTCTTAATCAAAATACATTCATGTCACGTAGATTGAAAACTCTGAATTTGCTTATGGGTATAAATGATGTGTCTATTTTTAGTCCAAGTATCTTTATATGGCCAGAGCAAAGTATGTATTGTTATGTGATTTTCTTATGCTCAGTGTTTAAAAAACAAATTAATTAAACATCCACATATATAGCTGTTTGCTTAAGTCAGATTAAGCATTAAATAAATCTTTATAATCATGTATGCATTTGGGCCAAATCTAACTTCATGAGGTAACACTGATATACTTTCTATATATAAACCTCATCCAACAAACTAATGTCCTAACCCCAGCTGTGTGCCCACACAGTCCCATGGTGTGTGCGCAGCTCCAGGTGCGAAGCAGCAGCGCCTGCAGGTGATCAGAGACAAGATTGAAGCCAGGGCAGAGCTCTTGTCCCGCCCACAACGCTTCGCCTCCAGCCGGCCACTGTCGCGCCGGGAGATGGAGATAGAACGGGCGCTTTTCCAGGGAAATGACCGGCTGGGTTTTCTCACTGCACTTTATCATAGAGGTACTGTTGTGTTTTTTTTCAATTCACTTCAAATCAGCTTTATTGGCATGAATGTATAACAACCATATTGACAAAGCTACATATAAATTACATAAGAACAATACTGTTGTGTTTCTGACGACCAGTTTAAGAGACATGTTGAAAACATGCTGAGAGGTGTAATGTTAAAGAAAAGTCAGAAAGAAAGTTTTTGTTAATCCCAAGAGTCCTACAAAGACATCTCCTCCCCCAACTCCAAACACAAAAGAAGCAAAAGAAAAGAAAGACTTTGACAGAGACACATTTGTCATCACATTTCAGTCACTTAACAGATTTTCTTACCCAGGGCAGTTTAGAAACTTTGTAATAGTAGACTTCAGTTTCTTGATTGGATTTCTGGAAAGGTTATAATGATGTTATCTATATTCCAGGTCTTAAATAATAGTGTGTATATATAGTTTAAAGTATGGATAATATTATTATCTATTGTACATTTACAGTTCAGTTTTAGAAGTCTTAAATATGCTGTGATTTCTTTTTGATTTGCAACATTGCTTTCATTTTCACACTTTTTAAAATTATGTTATTTATACATTTTTCCAAACTATCTGTCATATAATTTCTGAAACCCAGGTTATTAAAAGGCAAAATCAATCCTGTGTTTTTTGAATGATCAGAGAGGAGTCTGGCAACATTGAATGGATTTTCGAAAGAAATTGAAATTAGTATATTAGAAAAATAAAGCTCAAAAACAAAAGCACAGAGGAGAGAAATGCAGTTAAACAGTCACTGTCAAGTCCCTTAAGTCCATATCAGAAAATCTCACCTGTGTTTTATTTTCTGTCACAGATGAAGATAAGCAGGAGGGCCAGCAGGGGGAGTCGTCCTCTGATCCCATGGACTCTCTCTACAGAGACGTTCTCATAAAGGAGAGTCAACAAGTGTCACTACAGGACTCTCAGACAGAGACAACTGGAGCACCACACCTGCCTTTGAACAGAATTGTATCTGACCAATCTAAGGTCTCACAGGGGGAAAACAACCAATCAAAAGAGGCTTCTGATCAATCAGAACTGCAGGGTGAAAATAGTAACTTGTCAGTACATTCAGTGCCAAGTTCAGACACTTCAGAGGCGCAGCTCACTCAGGAGAGACCACGGCAGCCACCAATACAGATCAATATAAGTCAGCCAATCGGTAGTCTGTGTGGAGCTGTGACGGCGAGGTCAGGGGGGCCCCTGACTGTCAAAGGGGAAATTGAGACAATCTCAGACGAAGACATCCTGAAGAACCGCGAATCTGAAGAAGGGATCCAGAGCATCCCGAGGTTCCGAAACTACCAGCCGGGAAAACCCTCCAAGGTATCGACATCTACTAGACCCAAAGCCACAAACATTAAAATGCTTTCCCCAAAGGAATAACATCAGTGCTGATTGCTCCCACGTCAGCAGTTCTAAAACTTCGATATGAAACTAAACTTCCTGTATAACTGCTTGTCACTTCTACAAAAATCCTTTTCCTGTCTCATGTGCCACATTTGTGAGTTAAGGCTCATTAACAAGTGGCATTGTAAGCCACTTTTCAAAAAGTGCCCACCAAATGGCAGAATACTGTCATGCTGTCGCCTGAAAGTAACGCTTTTTTAATGATGGTGGATGTGTCCTTTTCCTACTGTTGGATAAGCATCCAATGAGTGTCAGAACTGAAGTCTCTTAAAAGGACAGGTTTGCAGTTTTTCAAGTAAGAAGCCCATGTAAGCATTAAAACAGGTTTTGCTGGCTGTAATCATTCATCCTGTTGGCCGTTAAAGGGCCCCTTACTAATGTGCTTCCAGTGTAAGTGATGGGGGACAAAATCTACAGTCCTTGTTCAGAAATGTATTCTGAAGTTTATCTGAGGCTAGCATGACATTTTAAGTCAAGGGAATATCTTCCAAAACTAAAAAAATACTGCCTTGTAGGATGGACCTGTTTCAGTCTGTCAACAGAAAAGGATGATTGTGGTTTTTTACTGTAATTTTATTTCTTGCAGCACACCCTCATAGCATTAGACACACATTATATTACATATATATCTATGTCATGTCTATGGCACCACAGGGGAAGAGGTTCAAAAGCACTGTGGAGCTGATATACTGTATGTACAGCTGTCAGTATGCAGCGCTGTCAAAAAAAGAACTCCACTAAGCATCTGCAGCTTATTGAGGATTTTTGTTGTCGTGCGTCTCCCTGCAGGTGCTGTGTGTAAAGAACCTGAGTGCACAGGCATCAGTGTCCCAGCTGGTGGCACTGTTCTCCAGGTTTGAGCGGGACAATGAGCCGCCAGTCCTTTACCGTCTGCTGACTGGAAGGATGAAGGGGCAAGCCTTCATCACTCTGCCAGGTGAGAAACAGTTTCTCACATACTAAAAGGTGAAAGCGGTGCAGCATGCTGCCTCTTTAACCAGGGCGTTCTTTGATCATGATGCTCTGTATCAGATTTCACAAAGTGTCAGACGGACTAACAAACCAACGCTTGTATGAATGTTAATGTGTATTTTAATGTACAAATAAAAGCTGCGTCCCTTATGCAGTACATGTTGGATTTGTTATAACGTCTATCTGTTTTTCTTTGGCAGATGCTGAAACGGCACAGAAAGCCTTGCAGCTGGTCCATGGATACCGGTTGCTAGGGAAACCTTTGGTGGTGGAGTTTGGCCGTGAGCGACAGGAAAAGGAGAAACAGAAGAAAGAGGAAGTGTGGGAGGAGAGGAAATAGAAAAACAAAACATGTTTATTCCTGACAACATGGATCCTCTAGAGTTGTAACAGATCGAGATGGATGTGACTGTATATTATTTATTTTTTATGTATTGATGCCAGTTTCATATTTAATAAATGGCATTTCTTATTAAATCAGCCTTTTTATTGTCATTTTGCGAAAACAGCAGGCTTAGACATTATTGTGAAACACTGATAAAACTAACAAATGCAACACAAAACTAAAAGGGATTTTAGAAAAACACTCAAGTTGTTGATGCCAAAGGTGAAGCAAAAATGCAGATGCACACCCTGGGACATTATATTCCTACCTATTAAACAAGTTCAGGTTTATATTTTGTTTTAAAGACAACATAATTCCCTCCATCTTCCATGTAATTAAACATCCCCTCTTAACTTCAACATAGTGTACTCCATTGGGAAATTTTCCACGTCATTAACCTCCAGTTATATGTTTCAGGCCTTAAAGTCCTCAGTAAATATTTGTAATTTTTGATTGAGATTCTGTAGGATTTTTACCAATTAATATTTATCCTGTATAAAAACAAAATGGCTCTGGGATTATTTTTTGCTTATTATCTCGCAAAATGTCATAATTAGCTGAACCAAACACAAAATGTGACTAAAATAAGGCATGATTTAACCTCATTCTCTCCGACACTAATGAAGACACTGACAAAGCTTTTCATTGTTAAACTGACTGAGCGGGCTGCACAGAAACCGAACCCTCAGGTTATCAATAAATCCAGGCATGTGCATCAGTCAGAGGGACATGCTTACAGCATGTCATGGATGAATGTGCTCGGATTTACCTGTTTGGTTGTATAAAGACTACTACAAAATGGACACAATTGTAGAGGAGCATAGCCCAACCAGCTCCACTCCAGTGTAACATGAAGGTCAATTGAAATGCTCCATGTTTGCAACTCCTCAAAGTGTTATTCTTCTTTTGGACACTAGGTGGAGCCTTTCAATCATTAGCAGCTAGTCTTCTTTTTGACTTGTATGTTACATCAGGTATACAGCTATTACAGTTTAAAATGAGTTTCTTTACAAAGACTTAATACAGCATAGAATCCCTATAATGTATTTTTGTTATTTTCTATCTTCACACTAATGTTGATGTACGGCAGCTTGGAGTTGTGCATGTTATTAGGCAAGCAAGAAATCTAAGATGGCGTGAAGTTAGTTTTGCTTTCGAGGACCAAACCAGGCTTGTTGTTTAAGAAACTAAAATGATCACTGAAAGAAAACCATGCTGACTTTTTCTAACAGCCTGATGTGATTGTTCATACTATTTTCATCTCATGTAACGGGACAAACGTGCACGATCGTCAAAATTTGAGCTACACCTTTTCTTTGTAAAGCAATTTGGTAGCATAAGTGTTGACCCCACACAACATCCAACTGTTGGATGAATAATTTATCTTAATTTCATTTTTGAGCTGCAACAATTTTGCCACACGATGTTTTATTGGTGAATGAATGCCCCTGACAACACATACTGCTATTTTCTCATGTTTATGTAAATGTTTTTCACAATGATTAATAATTGCACCTGTTTGTCTGAAGTCTCTCTCCCTTGCTTTAAACTGCAAAAATACACCTGTACCTGTCTTCAACTAGTTTCTAAAGTATATGGAATAAGTTACTGTAGGATGCTTTTCTTACGAAGTCATCTGCTCTGAAATCATAACTTTAGAAAGAGACAGAACTGCAGCCTGACTCACTCATGTTTGGAAGGTAACATCCGCCGGCTGGAGAACAAAATCTGGGAAACGGACACGTTGATCAATAACTTTTTCAGCATTTGTGATGCTTTACACATTAATGCATCACTAAGTATAACCCTGTGTTGTTATTGTTATTCTAGAGTATTTATTTATGTACCTTTACTTTTGAATTCAGGACTTTTACTTGTAACATTTATTTTCATATTTCTACACTCTATGCTACTTATACTTTAGTAAAATATCAGGGTAAGTTTCTTCCTCCACTGCCAGTTCATCTTTTTAAGTTTTACTGTTGACCATCCGATTACTGTGGTGTGGTTGGTTACATTTTTTTGCCGTATGTAATGGTTATTTTTCCAGGGTTTCATTTTCATTTAAGACAAATGCAGAAAACTGGTATATTTTAATTGTATTAATTTACTGCAGAACTAAAATCTTGTTTTATTTGGGGGTCTCTGCTGGTTGTATAGTTTGTATGTGGGGCAAACAGTGTTCACGATCATCGACTTCATGTTTTTAAAATTGTGTTTGTTCTTCTCACAGTCTCAAAGTGTGCATGTGTGCGTGTGTGTGTGTGTGTGTGTGTGTGTGTGTGTGTCCCTCGTCCACTTATCTCTGGGGTTCTCTTTGTCAATGTCTGTTGGTTGAACCAGTTCAGTTCCTGGCCTATATACAGCCCTATATGGAGTTCTGCAATACTAATGACCTTAGTAAAATAACACACTCAAACTCTGAACTCTAGACTGTTTTCAAGTTCTCACAGACCCAATTAAAAGTTTGCACAGATCCAGTGGAACATGTACCATAGATTACTTGTTTTAAGAGGACCAAGATCCAATCGTCACCTAATGTACATCTATGTTTAGAGAACATGTGTTATCATGTGCACTTCGGTCTCACAATCCACGCGTGAGTTGAACTAAAACTGCATATTGATCGAGCTAAAGTAGTGGCTTTGTTTGTCTAGGTTTGTTTGTGTCGATCTTCTGTTTGCCTTCAGTTCAGGGCCGTGATCTTTTTCCCATTCTAGACTGTAAAACAAACCTGCAGAAACTCACCTCTGTTTAACTTTAACTGCTATAAAAGAGCCTTCATGTGCCACTTATGTATGTTTACACTTTAAAGTTGTGTTTTCAACATATTGAGGGCAAAATACTTATTCGATACAGACCTAAATTTCTTAAAGGAAACACTTTCTGATATTTATAGGCATTTTTGTGATTAGTATCTCTGTACATTGCATTTTGACAGTAGTGCTCATCAATATTACAGTCAGAAATCAAGTGTTTCTTGGTACGCATGCTGATTTTGAATATAATCTATTGTCACTGTGTGGTTCAGTTTTTAATTCAGTTGTCTATGACATAACTATTCATGGTGTGCCATATAAAATAGGCAAAAATACAACAAATGACGATAAGAAAATTTCTGATTTATTTCAAAATAGAAACAAACTAGAAAAATACACATAACATTTACACACTTTGATAATGATAATAAGGCACAACATTAGTTAGTATGAACACAGATTTGTTTACTTTTGGTTACACCTCATGTGGGAAGTCCAGTAGCATATCAGCTAACTGTTGTAATGTAGGCTGTAATGAGCCGATAAAAAAGGTTTCAGGTGATACAGTACTGTGAGAGGTATTGTGTAGGACTCAGATTGGAAATGTCAGGGTTTGGTTCAGATTTGACAATGACGGTGAATATCTACAAAAGCAGCAAACAGGTAATCAACAGTGGACTGTCCAAGTAATGAAGAGTTAGCGAATATCAACAGGAAGTCAAAACAGTCCAGGAATCTATGACAAAATGACTAATTTCCATGAACTATTAATTTTTTAAATACAATGCCATTAAATTTGACTGATTTTTCTTTTCCTACAGAGTCCGTGTCTACAGTGATCATGCAGCAAAAACAATGCATGCATTGGTTGGCTTTATATAGAGACACAACACAGTGGTTGCAGTAAGATCTTAACAAAGTTTCTGTAATGTAATCTGGATCCTTGAAAAGTATTTCTGATATGTAAAATTTTAGAACCATATATTTCCAATCAAAACATATTGCACCATGTAGCACGTGACTTCCACTGCAGATTTAAGGTCTGCCTTAAATCTTAAATTTTTGGACGCATTGACCATTTGCTGTTGTATTTGTTTAAGCATGCTTCCGTGTGTGTGTGCGTGTCATTTGACTTTCCTACATAACAGATAAGTTGCTATCAACGTAATGGAAATGTGTCTGATTCTACACTTATAAATGTGTAAAGTCTTGAGAAAAGATGAAACTTTTACAGAGAAAAAAACAGTAAAATAGTTTGTTGCAGTCTAATTGTGTTGGTTGTCATCGTTTAAACTTCCACACAATTTTATTGCAAACTGTCCGCCACCGAAATGTCACAATTGCACTTTATTCAAGAAAAAAGGACCCACCACAGATTGTAGAAAGGCCATCAAACACAACGTGACAAGCCAGATTCTTGTCATCCAGTTCACTCATCTCTCATTTGTTTGTCATGTATTTAATTTCTCTTGATTCTCCATCAAGTATATAGTGAGAACTTATTTTAAATACATTTTATGAATACATTCAATCAGATGTAAGTTGTCAGCGGACCACATTTAAACGTGTGATGGAGTAACAATAACCTCAGACATATCCTGTAATGTCATATCCTGCTGCATTGGGCTTCTTGGCTCCCTGGACTCCATGTGCACTTGAGTGGGAGCTGCCACTGGTATTGCGGACCATGCTGGCTGTTTTGATGCCCCCCACCTGCAGGTTGGGGTTGCGATAGGTCTGTGAGGTTGTCCGTACCCCTGTGCCCGGCATGCCACCTCCTACCGGGTATGGATACCCTCCAGCGTGCCGTCTCCCATGGCCGCCATCCTGCTCCTCACAGCATGACACAGAAAGCATCCCCCCTCCCAGCATAGAGGCGAGAGCAGAGGCCAGACCAACATACAAACAATCCCCCAGCTCATACTTCATGCTGGCTGATATGTTGGGTCGGTAGAAGGTCTGGACCACCTCATGTGTGGTCCACGCCACCGGTATGAGTGCCAGGAAGCCAGCGGCAAGAAACAAGCTTCCACTGGCACCTGCCACCCGACTCTTAACCGCACCTGAGCCCTCTAAGCACAGAGTGCACTGCATCCCTAGGACCGCCATGGCAATAGCGAGGACAGATAGCACAATGGAGATGACCATGAGGGCACGTGAGGCCTGCAGGTCGGCGGGCAGGGCCAGCAGGGAGTTGTAGGTCTCACACTGGAAGGCCCCCGTGCTCTGGTAGACGCATTCCATCCACAGGCCCCTCATGTTGGCCACGGCCGTGACGATGTTGGAGCCAATGTGGGCAGAAATCTGCCAGTATGGTAGGACTGTGGCGACCATGGTACCCAGCATCCCCAGCAGGCCCAGGAAGAAGCCCATCAGCTCCAGAGCTGCAGATGCCATGGCAACAACTGTGATGGAGGACACGCAAAAGCACTTGTTGTAAAAATGTCCGTCTTAAATTTTTACCATCCTACCCACATGATGAGAACGTGGCATTAGTGAATTACTCCAGATAATGTCAGGTGAGTTAACTACTTAAAGGGATACTAAAATAAAGGGTTTTCAGTTTTCTTGGCAGGTTTCATCATCATCACCTGGTGAAGTGTGCAATCATGGTTAAATATTTAACAACCAGAAAATTGATTTTGGTGGTATTAGCATATTTTGAAGCTAAGTATATGTTCCAAAAATGTATATAAATAAACAATTCTTTCTAAATTTAAAAAACTGTAGCTTAAAAAATGTAGCTTCAGGTCAGCCAATCTGAGCAAGCAACTGTTTGTCAGCTTGGTAACTGTCAAACAGGCTAATTCAGTACAACAGCTGCTGCCATAAAATAACACCCGGACGCTAACTTAAACGCTAACCTGAACAAGCATCTGGTTTTTGGGTTTGCTAGCTCACTAACTACAGGCTAATTTTGTAGCTCAAGCAGCCACAAACGCTTACTACCTTAGATAATTATGTGTTCACGAGATAAAAGCTAGTTAGTTAGCTTCCTACCTTTTTAAATTCTCAATTTATTTTACCATTTTGTTCATGAGATCATTAATTGATTTGATTTAATTGAACAGGCTGTTAGCTATTTTTTACCATGTTAGCAAACCACTACAGTAAAATTAGTTTTGGCACAATTCACTGATAACTTTTTTTTAACAGTGCTGTAGCTCCATTTTAGTAAGATAAATTAACTTTAGTAGTGTTGAGATGAAACTTTATTTAGATGTAACTGCCAGCAAAGGTGGGTTTCATCTGTTTTTCCACTGGATTGATGATACTTTTGTAAATCTTTCAGCCAAGATGGAAATTGTACTCAGACGTTCCTGTTATCTCTGTCTCAGAATTTCTTATTACAGCTAGATTTTTTACTGCTTGACTGCTTGTAAATATGTTCTGATGACACTGAGGCCTCATTACCTGTATCCAGAAAACTATGTTGTTCCATGTGGCAAAGTCCATGCGTCTAGGCCAACAAATCCAACAAACACTAATACTTCTACTGTATGTTTCAACTCAAACCAGATATTTCTTACAAATTAACATCTTTATTATTGTTATTACTGTTAATATTACTAATTACTATTAGTTTTTACTATTACTATTACTTTAACTGGAATAAATTCAAAGTTAAAGTCTTTTTCCATGAATTAACATTGTGTCATCTGATTGTTTACCTGATACACTCAAAACATCTTGTCACCTGAAAATACAATAATATGTAGGTTTGTTATGATATGTACCACAAACGCACACGCATAGCCCACTTTCATGCATTACCTGAGACTGCCGCAGATAATAGAAGAGCCAGGCGCGGGACTAGTTGATGATTTGATTATGTTCGTTTGCTGCAGGGGATGAAGTTGCAGCTGGAGCAGAGGATGAGGAGGTAGAGGATGAAGACACAGCAGAGCCTGCAGCCTGTACCGATTGTATTCACCACTGGTATTTCTGTTGAACCTGCTCCTGCTTCTCCAGTAGAAAAAAAATTCCTTCTTCTTTGCTGGCTATATCAGACTCTGACTGCTTCCTCAGACCTTGTCATAGTCGCAGCTGCTGTGCTGCCGCTGTACTTGTAAATGGCACCTACTCTGCTGGCTGCATTTGGACTAAGCGAGCCAAAAAACACTTTCAGAACAAATGCTTTTTAAGAAGGTCCTTTGAGTTCGATATACTGCCTGTTGCAGAAGAAATCCACTTAAAACCACCAATAATGCAGAACAATAGACACTGTTACAGTCTGTTTTCCTGCATATTGTCTCTCTGTCACTGTCTCTCTGTCTGGGTCAGATGCTTTGCTGTCTTTGTTTATGTGTGTGATCTCTGTCCCTTATC
Organism: Lepomis gibbosus; assembly: GCA_029875015.1. Taxonomy (NCBI): domain Eukaryota; kingdom Metazoa; phylum Chordata; class Actinopteri; order Centrarchiformes; family Centrarchidae; genus Lepomis; species Lepomis gibbosus. The sequence continues at coordinate 26,858 of JAPMOB010241473.1, forward strand.
CAGACCTTCACCTCCTGTCATGTACACACCTCTGACAGTGACACACATGTTCTTCTTCATTGCCAGCCAGGTTAATCATTCAAACATCCATCATTTCTCTTCCAAAAACAAAACGTCCAGCACACCCCTGTAAGAGTATGAATATTTCAGGATATTAGTTTTCTGTATAGCTGAGTGAGAAATGTTTAATTCAGCAAGTGTCATATAACTGTAACGAAATGAAAAAAGCTTTCATGTTCTCGAGTCTCTTCAGTCTGCAGAAATTTAAAAAATTGCTTGTGAGCTTTTTTTTGTATTTTAATTAAAATCAGCAGTGGAATAAACCAGCCTGAAGCAAGAGAGATGGGGAAGGATGACTGTGTGTCTTAATTTATTTTAATTTAGTTTTTTTAATTTTTTAATTTTACATCTTTTATTTTGCGTTTATCAACAAAGACATTTCCCTCTGTGTGACATGTGATTTTCAGTCAGTGAATTCATGACTTTGTACATTGATTAAGCCCATAATCAGTTGAGTCTTTTGTCGAGTTCCAATGGCTCAACAAAAGTTTTTTTACAAAGGATTTTAAAACAATATCCATCAGGGTGTTCTTCAGACTAACCTCTAGAGATCAAAAACAGTTTTTTTTTCCAGTGTTATTTTTATGTCATATCAACCCCTTTTAACATGACGCACCAAAATCACCTAGTTTAAACTTTTAACTTTATAGTCCATGTTAAAATTTTAATGTACAAATAGTCTGCATTAAACAATAGTTAAATTAGCATTACTATAAAAATGACAAAATAAAATTGCTATTTAAAATAACTGATATCAAAAGTGGCTTTGACAAAGTAAAAAGCATACAGTGTAGTTTAAAACATTTTCTGCTGCTTCTATAGGAAGCGTAGTACGTTATTTTGATGAGTAATTGTGCACAGGTAAAAATCGCTCCACCATATTGATTAATATTTTTGTTTACCTGAAATACATCCTTTAAATGTGACTGGAATGAACAGCTATAATTAGGTAGCCTTATGACTGTAAATTCATGAATGTAATAGAAACTTTTCTATCCTATCAACGCTTCTGTGGAGGTTAAATGGCCATCTCTCAACGACTTACGGCAACAAAGGTATAGGTACCAAAGATCTCCGGGACTCTCCTCCACAAAGGGCCTCAGCCAGAATTTTACAAATATTGAGGTCCGGTGGCAAAATTTCCCTACTCACAACTCTTAACAAAGACATTTCTCACTAGCCACCACAAGCAGAAATCATTTTATTAATTCATTTAACTGTCCAGCTACATTTTCTGTCCCTTAAAATTATTTTTGCGGTTTGTGATCATTTAAAGACAACATAAGGAATTAAAATGGGCACATTTAATTACTTTTTTTGAAAATATTAAATATATTAAATTTGAATTTATTAAATCAATTTGTAATTTACTTTTTTTAAAATAAATTTTGTATTGAAATTGATTTTAATTAAACACCGTTGATGTTTAGAATAATTTCAAGGGCACATTCCAGACTCCATACAAACTCTGCGCACCCTTCCATAACATATTGTGAATTTATTGCTCATTTAAGCTGACACCAAACTTGGCTGCCTCCTGCACGTCATCATCCATCAACTGTTTGCTGGGTTGTCCATTTGAGAACTGCTGATGCCTTAGAGCTACAAAAACATCAAACCATGACAACAAATTATACATACCATGTCAGTGTATCTCCAGATGACATTGCAAAGAGACATTGCTCTCCCTTGTCAGTCAGTGACATTATCATCTAAACTGTTTACTTATGCCAATAGTGTCTGTGTCAGTGTCAGCAGTTAGAGTCACCCAGTTTGCTGCTGATCCTGTCCTGGAACTCGAGCCTTTGGTTCCTAATCCCTCCAAGCGGCCCTCACATAGCAGCAGCATCATAATGGGATTAGCGTGTAATCCAGCCACTTCCCCTGCGAAGTGGGCTGAGAGGGCAACGTCCACACACTCAGAAACACTGAGCCATTATTATAAATCACAGAGGGGCATTATCTGGACACACGGCATATTAATGAGGGAGCTCAGGTCATGTGTCTGTGACCCTTTGTTATTCTGTTGTGACTAGCTGGTGGTAAAAACGAATGAGAAGAACATAGAACACATAAGTAGAAAAACTATGAATAATGCTACTCAGCACATCAAAACAATCAAAATCTGGAGCTCCAAAACAGACAAACATACCAAAATATTGTAGAACATGCCATTCCAAATCTGTGGCCACTGATCAACACTGACATGTTGAAACAGGAAAGTGACAAACACAAAAAGCTGCCACAAAGCTGAATTGTATCATGCTGTTCTCAGGTCTTCCTTGCTGCAACATAAAAAAAAGTCAAACTAGTCCAAAACACAGCAGGATACATCTAACTAAAACCCACAACACAGATTCTGTCCTCGCTTCACTGGCCCTGCTTTATTAAGCACACAAACCTGAGTGTATAAAAACAGTAAAAACAGACAATGTGGAACCACAAGGCTAAAACACCAATGGTTCCACATACTGGAAAAGAACCTGAATGAACTTCATCAGTGTTTAAAGTACACTGTTTGCAGAGTCCGATAACCTACACATACATCTGTACAAGAGATTGCGCAGCACAGCAGAGCGGGTGGGCACGACAACGCTGACAAACATTTGACTTGCACTGCTCCACCGAGGCACCTTAAGCAGCAGCCTTAAGCCATCATTATAAGCTACACTGAGTTTCTGTATACTGCTCTTTCTATAGCACCGCCACAAATAGGCAGTACACATGGAGGTACAATAAAAAAGGGTAGTCTTCACAGTACTGAGCACATACAAAATTTGTGAATAAATTTATTAGTGTGAGACAAAATGCTTTTAAATGTTCTAATGAGCACACAAAACATTTGCCATTAGTGGATGAAGTCATCTTATTTACAGTAGTAAAAGTAATAATCACTATTAAATAAAGACTCTCTTACAAGTAAAGTCATGCAATGAAAATGTTAGTTAAGTAAAAGTATAGAAGTAATATGAAGAAATAGTACTTAAAGTGGTAAAAGTAAAAGTATTAAATGCAGAAACACTGCTGTAGTCGAGCAAATTTTTTACTATTTTGTATCAGACTACAACTAATGATTATTTTCATTGTGGCTTCATCAGCTGATTATTTTCTCCATTCATCGATTTATTGTTTGGTTTGTAAAAATTCTGAAAATAGTGAGAAAGCCAAATAGTGAGAAATAGTGTGTTAAAGTTACCCAGATTCCAAAGTGACACCTTAACGACGCTTACGTATTTTGTCCACCCAGCAGCACAAACCTCAAAATTATTAACAATAATAACAAATCCTCACATTTGTGAAGCTGGAACCATGACATATGACCAAACAACAAAAATAGTTGTCAATTAATTTTATGTCAATTGACAAACTGTTTTACCAACTAATCGTTTAAGCAGTGCTTGTTTATACTGTTGTGTGGATTATGTTTCATAAGCAAAGTATCTCAAATTCTAGTACTTGAGTAAATGTACTCAGGTACATTTGGCTACTGCTTACTACCTTCAAACCTCTTGGACCACCTGGATCCACTATGTGCCTACGTTCTGCCATGTATACTCAGATCACAGGACGCAGGTTGTCCAAGTATAGCAAAGATTAATATGCGCTCCACTGGCAGCAGAGCATTTTCATTCTGACCTGCACTACTGCAAAATAATTTATCACACTCGATCAGAGAGGCAAACACCACTGAGACCTTTAAATCGAGACTGAAAAACCTGTCTATTTTCACTTGCTTGAATAATTTAACCCTCAGTGTAAATCCTGTACCTCTGTTTCATTCTGAGTTTGTTGTTGTTGTTGTATTGTGTTACACTCTTTACTTGTAATGTTTACTATGTATTTGTAAAGTGTAAAGAGGCACTTGTGATTCCACACTTTAAATAATCTTACTTATAATTAAAGCTGGGGTAGCCAACTTACTTCAGTAGCATTTTTTGTTCTTTTAGTTGAAATTCTCTTTGCAGCCCGACAGCAATCAATAAATCAAATGCTTTGACACAATCATTTCTTTCGGATAGACTACCTGCCTGCCAGCTGGTTTTGGAGGGAGGCTTGAGGGGAGTGGGTGGGATTTTTTTGCGGTTCGATACTTTCTAAATCAAATTGTCTCTTGCTATATCTACAAAGTTGCCTACCCCAGCTATAAGATTCCCCTTCATTAGAACAAAGGGTCCTATCCCGAACCATCGTCACCATTTTTCAGGTGAATACTTTTTTTATTCTGTTACTACTGCTGTTATCCAAAGTCATTTCAGAGGCGTTAAAGAAATACCTCAACCCATAAAAAGCATGAGATACCTCAAATCAACTGAAAGCATGAAAATCCCTGTGGGTTAAAAAGAAAAGAAGAAAAGATCTCTAAGAGTTTGAACCTGGTTTGAACTCTGTGGAGGAGGATGTAGTTTGTGGCTCTTGTCACTAGATGGTGATAATGAACCAGATGGTTTCAGAACTGTTTCGTTTAAACTTGCTGTGAATAAACCATAAAGTCTATAGATAAAAGCAGCAGATGGTAAGAGAGTGAAGCAGAGAATGGGATTTTCTTGTGTTAAATATCTTGACGTTAATGATGTGATGTTTTCTGAGGGATAAATAACAGAAATAAGCTAAAAGGGCACAGTACTTGATAGTTTGTTGTGTTTTATTCTTCTCATTGTTACTGTTTAGATCTGCTCTACATTGCAGCAGCAAAGAACACTTCTGATTCTACACACAATCAACAAATTCCCCTTCATAGTCTCTCTTTATCCTTCAGCCTCACTGTGACCTTGTGTGAAACTGATCTGTTGTCAGTTTGTCGAGGGTCACTCCTTTTCCATGAGATGTTGGATGGTGCAGAGAGGAGCTCACACCTCAAGACTCCTGTGTGGAGTTGTTGGAGTCACACTTCCCCAAAACACACATACACACACACACACACAACAGGATAAGAAGAGAAGGAAACTGCATTCAGAAATCAGAGAAATTAATCTTCCTGAAGAAACTGTTTTTCAAAGTGAAGTCAGATATGTTTTCTCTTATTTGGGCTATTTTCAGTCTTAATCCTGTGAGATGTAATTTGGAAAGCCAGTGACAGGAAATTAATTCACAATTAGGGGCATTTTGTTCAACGTTCTGACGCAACACCAGACTAATTTTAAATGTAAAACCTTCAGTGACCTGGTTCTGTGTTCAATATATGTGCCACTTAGCAACAAAGATCTACAAAATGGAAATGTATAAATATGAAAATATCAGAGACTGTATATTTATATTTAAAACATACTGTTGTAGATCAGTATGCACAGCATTAAAGGCCAACACTTCTTAACTCAGCTCTCATGTTTAATCATTCACATTACCTTCAGGTGTGCACCATTTCACCTTATTAGCATCGGCTGTGCCAGAGCAAACATTCTGGGGTAATCAAGTTTTACAGCACACAGAAATGAGTTTCTCTGACGTGTTGCTTTGTGACAGATATGCAAGTTTCATATAAATAATACAGTGGTTGACTAATTTGAAGACCTTGAGAGACCTCTAGTGGTCAATACAAAAACTGCATTGTTAAATACTAACACATAAAGCTACTACTATATAAAATACTCACATAAAACTACTTCACAATCTAGCTGAAGTTCAAAATGTTTTGTAGGACTTTTATTAACTGTGTAACTTGTCTCTAATTTAAAAGTTCCATGTAGAGCATTGCTGATTATTCTTTGTTAATTATTGTATTTAGGATATCTCTTCTAAGTTTCCTTCACCTCATCAAGAAACTGACAACACTGTTGTTTTAGATATGAACGTAAATAAAACTCCACAAGTAAAGACTAACAACTGCTTGAGCGTTATCACAAGCTCCACACCATCAATTTGGTTTACGAACTCATTCAGTCTAATTGAGCTTTGCTCCCTTTTCTGTTCAGACATGTCTTGTGTCCACGTACCAAGAATGCATCTGTTGGCATCCCAGCTACATCTGAGAGTGGAGTACACTGCCACCACCTGAGAGGATGTAGGATGTTTGTTAGAAGGCATCTCTGGTTCCCTCCTCTGGCAGCCAAATGGACTTTATGCAATAACTGTCCGGTCTGCCAGGTTTGTGTTGTGTGGTTGAAAACCAACAGGATGCAGTGTACCAGCTGTAAAATGTGTTTCCACTGTAAAACAAGTTTAGTACTGGATACCATGTCTGCTTGACATGGAGCAACATAAGCATTCATGTTGTCGTGAATCTGATCACCTGATAATTGTACAGCTAAAGTCACTAAGTGTGTATTCTGTTTGGTACCCTGCAGGTAGTAAAATGTGGGGTTATCAGAGCTTTCTTGCTGAAAACAGCAACATCCTGTGGCAGGAAACGGTACTGTTGAGAGCAGACTGAACAAAAGCTGCAGGCCATAAAACCGGATAAAACCAAACAGTTCATATTTAATAAACACATGACATGAGGGTGGCTGCTTTTTATCTAACTCTCAGCAAGAAAGCAAATAACGTATTTCTTTCAAAATGTAAAACTAATACTTTAAATTGACATCAGTAAATGAGTAACAACATAAGCTATACAGCCAAGACAAACCTGCAAAGCAAATGTTAAGACAGCGGTGGAAGATGTATTCATATATTTTATTTAAGTAAAAGTAGCAATGCCACAGTGTAAAAATACTCAGTATATATTCTTTTGTGTCTTGAAAATATAACTTTAGTAAATGTAACATAGTATTAGGATCCAAGTATGCTTAAAGTAGCCTACCAGCAATACATAATATAACATCTGTTACAAGTATATATTCTTTTGTGTCTTAAAAATATAACTTTAGTATATGTAACATAGTATTAAAGTATCAATAATACATAAGATAGCATTATATTATTGGATTATAATTAGTGATGCATAACTGTGTACATCACTTTTAGTCTTACACGTGAGGCTAATTTTCATCTGGGTGGTTTAACTTATAATAGTGGCTATAAAAGAAGACAATATTTGCCTCCAAATTGTAGTAAAGTATAAGTATATAGCAATAAATACTCAATTTAGTAAATTTACTTTGTGAAGGCACACATAGGGATAATACCAGCACTGCAGCAGTAGGTCTCTGTTTCGCGGTACAGCTGTCAAACTGGGTCACTCCCAGGAGCAGACAAGCTGACCAATCTGTGTCGACTTATGGGTCCACTAACCAATCCCAACGTTTTAAATCCAGCCGGAAGAGCAGAAGTGATCCACAGAAACGGGTTTGGCCCCACCTACACTATCAGAGAAAAATCAGAATGAATCACCCACGCGCTTAACGTTATATGGGTTCACATGTTGACCGCGGGTATTGAGTGCAAAGTGCTAGTTGGGTCCTATCATCCCTCCATATATTACTAATGTTTCAGATATCTCTAAACGGTAAACATTCTTCAGCTTGGCTGCGCTCCTGTCTCAAAGAGAATAATGCACCAAACTGCTATTCATTTTTTTCATATATTTAGCGTTTTCTTAGTTATTGGCGTACGCGCAGTGTACTTTTTGTGAATTATGTCTTTTTATGCAGCACTAGAAGCCATTTTCCCGTTCGGCGTACGCATAATGCTTTAAACACCATGTATTTGTCTAAAGTTTTGATTTTTATGATTGGTACGCCAGGTGTTTCACATTGAAGATGCGCTGTCGCTGTCGGTGTACAACATTGTAAAGAGCGTCATAAATGTGGAATGTTATCGCGAAAAACGTTGTTTTGTCAATTTTATTGATGCCGAATAAAAACAGAGTACCACTGACGTGAGGCTGTATTGAGTCATCCTTGGTGGGTCATGTATTTTGACCGATAAGCACGAACCTGTTTAAATCCCTATACTTTCAAACAGAGAACGTCACGGAGATGAGCCAGACTGTAGTCTGCTCTCATCACACCCCCAGGAGGCTCTGCTTCCCAGCCCCTTTGTTCAGTCTAGCCGGTGGGTTGAGTCAGAGGGAGGCTGTGCTAACCCAACAATTCTGTACCACTGTGGGAACACCGACAACAGCGAAAAGAGGCCGGAAAATAGCTAAGGTTATCCGGGAGTCCATACCAAGACTGCTTAACCAGAGCCAGACAACAGGAAAGTTGCTTTTGACTGTTGCTGATGCTGCGTTTCATTTCGGAAACCACCAGGACCTGTGTGCCAGTGTCCGGCTACTAAAACAAAACAGCGAGACGTGTCGTTAATCTTCGCTATTTGGTAGCAGCCTTAGCTATCATCCTGAAAAAATGAACCGGGCAGGCTAGCCGCTAAGCCATCACCGGTGTATTGCTGAGACTGTGCAGTTGTTGCCATCATCCGCTGATCCACGCTGACTCTCCCTTTCAGTTTCTGCTCAGCATCCATATTTGCATCCCAGGGAGTGGCAACCACTAATCCCCCTTTTCCTGGCAAGAAAGCTGAAAGTTGGCCGGTTGTCGGACACCTCTCAGACGCTCTAATATCACACAGAAAGGTGAGTATTTTCCTGTATTAATGTGCCTTTATGTCATTTTTGCTGGGAGGGACTCAGGGTTTAAGTGAAGGACAGTCTGGACCACGTTGCCGCAGTAGCTACAACAATGGATCAAACTGGCGTTGTGTTACATTTTGTTGAGGTGCGCATTTTCGTCCCAATGCTTTCATCCTGGATTCACTAAAATAAGGTGTCGATCGGGAAATGACTTTAGGCCCTTGTGAAGAACAGCTTAGGCCAACTGAAAAACACAGCAGTCGAGACTGAAGGGCCAAAAACATCCTTTTCGACAGTTTTGATATGATTTATTGTTCTTAAATGAAAATGTCTCTTTTGTCGTTATCTGGATGAGTGTAAATATTATAGAAAATTATTAACCAGCTATGCCGGAAACCAGCTTGCTTTCTTTCCTAACACTTGCTGTCTAGTTTAAAAGCCTAAACCAGATGTGTGTTGTTTATTCTAGGCTGTAACAGCATTATATCTCCTTAATGGGCTCTGGGCCATGATTTGTAGGCCATGCTCCACTTGGGCACCGGCCTACATTGGCCCTGTCATATTTTTTACTCTGTAAGTTGGCTATTTGAAGAAATGGGAGTGTTATTACGGGTGATCACAATAATAATAGGCACACTTTTAAATGTTTGCAATAGGATTGCCAGGTGTTGCCAGGCAAAATATAACTAGCACAAATCTAAAGATAAAACATGTCAGCTCTGATCTCTAGGAGTGCCCCTGTGTGTGGTTGCTCCAGTTGGGAGTTCCTTGCTCAGGGGCACTAGTGGAATTACAATTTTGGAAAAGATCCTCATTAGTTTATGTTGCTAACTTTAGGTCTTCCATAATGAACAGCCAGCAACACAAATGTGAACATTTTCACAGCTAGAAATAAGCCCATAGCGCCCCAAGACTCCCACATTATTGGTACCAATTGGGAATGGTGTGGAGGAGGATTTCAGATCCCTGAACAAATCCCAATATGATTTCTTTTTTTCTGTCCTTTTTGTTGAGAGTAAAGTATGAATGAACACCAAAAAATATATATGAAAGTTGCATACTGTAAAAAAACAAATTAGAGGAGCAGGATTTTTTCATTTACTTGCGACCCCTTGCCACCAGTATTGGCCTGGCGTGGGCATGACTAATGAAAAGTTCAGCAACCAAACAGTCATCCTTCCTTCTCAGTGTTTCATTTTCAGGACGTCTGAGGAGGAACAAGTGCGAAGAATTTCACAAGAAATACTGGGAAAAAACGAGAATACAAGTTAGACTCCTCAGTGGGTCCGTACCGCCTCTTTGCTGCTCTAAACTGATACTTTGGTGAACTATGAATCCTTGCACAGATCTAAAGTTCGCACAAAATTTAAAACATGGCTGTCTCCGTGTCACGATAAGATTGGAAAATGACACAAATGATTAAAATACATTTGCAGGCTGGACAAGCAGCTACAGAACATTATGACCACGTCATCTCATATATTCTTGATCCTGTGCAAACCAGTTTCCAGTTGTTCAGTCTGGTTCATGCTTACAGGTTTGGAGGTTGGTTGACATATAAGCATGGACTTAAAGCATGCATCTTTTAGCTTACCCCTTATTCTGCTTATTTACCTGCTTACTTCTGTTATAATTGTCCCTATATTTATGACTGCCTTAAACACCAACAGCTAAACATGGAGAGCGACAGCCACCACTCCCACATCTAGTGCCTGACCCACAAGCCTTCATCACCCAGGGAGGAGCTCTCAGATCCTGGCCGTGTCCCTGCTACTGTAGAATGAATATGCTCAAGTCCAGTGGACTGAAAATCCCTGGCCGGGGCCCCAAGCATTCCAGCCCAGTGGGAAGGACCTCAGCGGGTGGAACTTCTAGCCCCGTTGTCCCGAAAGACGGTAAGTTACTTCCTGCTTCTGACCCCGTGGAAAATAAAAGAATTTTATTTCTTCCAGTTATTTCTGCTGATTACCGGAAGTGGCTCAGACCATTTATTTATGTGAATGACTAAGTAGAGCACAGCTGCATTAGATTACATTCACATAGAAGCCTGGAAGTGTTTCCCTTAACTTAATGTTCCGGTGTCTTTACAGAGCGCTCCAATGCAACGTTTTGACAGCTTTCAGCAGTTTCAGGGTGCCACTCTCTCCATTTAAAAGTTCTCGCTACAGTGTGTAATTCAATGTGTCACAAACCAATAAACATAAACCAAATAAAATAAAATAATGTGTATAAAAATAAGAGATACTTTTATTCATCCAGTTTCTCTTGTGTAGTGATTTTTTTTTACAGCTGCACTAATCATTTTGATTAAATTAATGTGAAACATAAAAGGGGACTTGCTTTGTCTTCCACTTGCAGGTAATAGAAAAGTCTTTAATACAATACAGCTTTATTATAATTAGGATGAAAAGAATGTCTGAAACAAACCTGCACCTGGATAAGTCTGGGGACATTTCTATTTTTTTCCTCATATTCAACAAACTAAAAGACCAAAACCACTAATAAATTGATCCTACAAAGAAGTATTGTCTGTGTATCCAGGGCCTGATAGAGCTTAGTCCCCTCTGAGAGCTCCATTGTTGTTGAAAACTATTAAAAGCACATCAGTGAGCTACACTGTTGCAGTGGCTGACATGTTCCTTCATTAGTAAAGTGGGTTTTTTTGGTCTTTAAATGGGATTTGTTGACATGAACAAAAATATAGAATATCGCCAGCCTTATGCTTTATGAGAAATCTGAAATGAAAATGCGGACACATTGACGTTCTTATGCACAACTTTGACCTTACGGCTACTGAAAAACTGACTACTAACCAAAATTAGACATGTCTGAAAAACATTCAGAATGAAAATTACAACCCCTGCCTGCAAAACGTAATCACAGCTGTTCTCACCCTTTGTTTATTCTCCCCAGTTTTAGCTCACATAACTGCCCCATCCCACCAGCTTCACACGCACGTTAGTTCTGTTTCTGCTAAATTACAGCTTCACTCCCAGCTCTAAGTGAACAGAACAGAAGAATAGCCGGCCTTCTTTGGCTGATTGTATGCTTGATTCTCATTAACAGCAGTGTGTATGGCGGGCCTTTTATCAGAGGCAGCTACAAGTGTGTCATGGTTCATGTTGACTGTGGAATTTCATGAGAAAGAGGGAAGAAAAAACAGCAGTAGTGTTTCATTTACTGAAGCCTATACTGTTTGCACTGCCAGCAAAGATATGTATAATATTACTGGTATGTTGATGGTTTTCTTAGTTTTAACTATCACAGTGTCAAACCTAAGCTGTATATATTAGTGTTAAGAATGTTTGGCTGGGCAATGAAACAATAATGATAATTATCGAGATATAATTTTCCTCAATAACAATAAAACAAATGTTTAATAAATGTAAATAAATAAAAATATTTAATTCATTTGAATGACCAATGAATTAGCACGTTTTAAGATATTTATTTTCTTGAGGAAAAGAAACATTTTACTTAATTTACTCATGAATATTTATTGAAAAAACATGTTATCCTGTCCTCAGATTTGTTAGGTGAGTCCCTGTTTGGCATCAAGTGTTTGTTCTGACCATAAAGAAAAGTTTAAAAACACAATCAACCATCTGGTTTCTTGAACCTTCACTCAGGAGCAAAAATCAGCCTTGTTAGATTAAATGGACTTTTAAATAACTGTCCTGCCTCCTGTTCATCATGACTGTATCATTACCTTGATAATTGAATATGCTTGACTCTAGTGAAATGATAATAAGATGTCTGTCACAAAATCGGTCTGTTATCTGTGAGGCTATTTGAATGTTACGTGTCTAAAACAAACATCTAAGCATAATAAGCATATTCTTTCCCTCAGTTTTCCTAAAGCCATCTATAAACAGAGAGTAAACAAAAATTGCTTTCATTATTCCATCCAAGTGTGACCAGTGTGTTTGGTCTGGTGATCATTTTTGTTTCCTTCTCTGTGGAAGGCAGAACAGCTCAGACTGCATCTGAAATCATCCTGAACTCAGCCATTACCAGCTCAAAAAGCTAATCCCTTAATGTTAATGCACGGAGGACTGAAGCTTGTTGCTCAGGGCTCGTCAGCTGTTAGGTAGTTGTACTTATGTGACTAGTGCTCATCTAAACTCTTGCCTGTGGTGTAAACAGTTTGTTTCTACCATACGTGATCTCATTAGTTTGCCCACATCCTGTTTATCCACCAAAGAAAATACACAATCATCGTGCATTGCTTGCATTTTCTCGAATGTTGTACTTTCTGCATGTAGATATATAAAATGTAATTAGGGATAATCAATCAATAAACCTTTTAAGCATATATCCAAAATATATTTGTTGATATTGTTAAAGGAGTTATGATGATGTTATTTACTAAAATTCAAGACATGACCAGTGTAGTTTACATATATGAAACTCCAGTTTCATATATTCCCAAATAAACTTTGACGAGACATTCAGCCACCCAAAAAGATGATTAAGATATTGTTAAATGTGCAGAATGAAAGAAATCTAATGATTTTTTGTGCAGTCAGAAGTACATTTAATATCTATAATTTGAGTTTGACTAGTTATTATTTAAAGGGAAATGGAAAGAGAGCAAAAACTGCTTTGCAGGTTCATTGTTGCTAGAAAATAATTGAATTATGTTAATGGATTAATATGAAATACTCTTATTTACTTGTGAACAAAACTCAAAAAGCGTCCAGATCATAGGAACCTTTCTGTTCTTATGTTAATAGCGGAGACTTATGTCTGGAGTTTCTGTTGGTCAGTTGGCTGGTTAGTCAGTCAATCTCCCTGATTTTAATGTACCCATGATTATCATGATTCATTAATTATTTTGAGTTATATTCCTCCTGTTAACCCACGCTGGCTATTAAACACTAATAAGATATCGGCAGGACAATACTGATGCCTCAGTTAGTAGTTGGAAGGATTAGTTTCCTGCCCCAGATAGTTTCACTGACCTGGCCTCGTACTCCAAATCTCGACCCCCTGTTTGTTGGTTTTAGCTGGGAAGATAGTGGAAAGGGGCCACTGTTTCGGAAGTTGGCAGATTTCTTCTTTACTGTTTTACCCTCTAGAGGAAGCAGTAATCTGTGAGCGGGTAGAGGAATGTATCTGAGCCTTCCTTCTAGCTGCTGTTGATGTGAAAATAACAGAGCTGTGCCACCTCTCGGGACGCCACGTCTCCTGTGACCTTGGAAGCCAGTTTCTCAACAGAAATTTCTTCGCCACCGTCGGAGACTGTTGCCTTTTTGGAGACATACAGCCTTCTCTATTTATTTAACTCTATGTTGTTCACAGTCATCATACAGTGGTACATAAGCACTTTTTATGTAATTCCACTAGTTGTTTGTTTGTTTGTAATCTGTGCTTTAAACCTGCATCATTTTATTATTTTTTATTTCAGCGTAAGAAGCTGTTAGCACTTCATTGGCATATGATCACAACCATTAGCCTTTATTTGGAGTTGTGTTTCACGACTAGATGAATTTAAGTCCATCATTCATTGTCTGTTAAGCTCTGTTTTGCTCTCCATTAACTGTATCTGGCTGTTTAACTGCTAAATCCTCAATTATGCTTACTAGCTTAAAACGGCTAACTATGTCTCTTGTTTGGTGCTGGGCAGACGTTGTACTGTGAGTTCACCAGAGCTTTTTTTGCTGAAAACAGCTTCCTGCTGCATCTGGAAACAGGAAGAGCAGTGAGAATGAACGAAAACAGTAAAGTTACAGCCGTAAAACTGAGAGAAGCTCAGGGTTGGTTTTTAATTTTCCGTGGGTTGGCCATTACGAGAGACCCGTTTTACATTACTCATGCTCATTTGATCCATTGTTAATACAAGAATATTGATTAGTGCAGCTTTAAGATGAACTTTAACAAGATAAAAAGACATGTTTCAGTACTGTCCTTAATTAGGGGTTATATATACTGCATTGATTAGATCTATAAATTATAGCTTGCAGTGAGATAACAGCAAGAGCTTGGAAGGATGGCAGAGAGGTGGATGACTAGTGGATAAGGTCCTGCATAAGAATCCAGGATATTTAGAGTACATACAACCAAACCACCAGCATACACGATAAGGTTGAAAAGAACATGAAAGAACTGTTCGTGGTGGATTTGTCACGCTTACTGTGACAGCAGGTTGACTTTAATTTGATTTGGGGAGGTTTGAAGAGGCACTCTCAATCGCTGTATGAGGATTTCTAAAAATGTACTCGGAGGTGGGGTGTTGGATAATATTTTCTGTCAGGGTGTATGTCATTTTACATCAAGATTTAGATTGTAATATAGTGAATTTCTGGGGGAAATTAGATTAGATTAAAAACTCAGATAAAAACTCAATAAAGTATCTGCTTTAGACTAATCCAGTAAATGAAACCTGACAAATCAAAGGACTTCATTTCATTGATGCAGCAGTCCTGCAAATCCAATATTGACAGACAGTAAGTCAGCCCTGCTGCTTTATTTGCATCATTGGCCACAAAGGCCTGACACACCCAGTGGTATTAAAGGGACAGGTGACTTATTAGAAACTCCCAAATACACAACTCGGTCCTATTTTCTGCCCCATGAGGGACATAATAGTATTTCACATCAGTTGTTATATGATGGGTTACCTGTCAAGGCTGCATACTGTATCTGTAGATTCACCTTATTATTGCTTAATAACAGCAGTCGTTCTGGATTTCACTGATTCAAAATGGATGACTGACAGGACACTACACTCACTCACTGACTCACTCATCGTCAGCCGCTCATCCTGTGTACAGGCTCGCAGGGGACAATTTTATAGAATGAAAATTCCCTCAAAGAACAGCAGAGCTATTTCTTTAATCTCAGGTCGGTAGCACCACCTGAAAACACAGTTTTCTATTCTCTTTCAAGGCGGCCATGGCGTATTTAGTTAGGAAACTGCAGCGCTGTACCCCAAAAGCAAGGTTAAATGAGTATAGAGTGACAAACCTGTGAACTGAATGTCAAAAAGGGTTAAATCACTGGACAGAGCTCATGCCTATAAAGTGAGTAAAATTTAAATCAGTTTTGTTTTGATCCCTCTCACTTGCTCTACCACTCATCTGCAGCCATCATTGCCAAAATCTCAGAGGTTCCTGTCCAACCATGTCCAATACATTTATTCATGTAGCTGACGCTTTTATACAAAGCGACTTAGAACTTCTGTGTGAGGTTGTCTGGAGCAACTAGGGGTTAAGTGTCTTGCTCAGGGACACATAGGTGTTTCATGGTGGATTTGAACTGGGGTCTCTCACACCAAAGGCATGTGTCTTATCCACTGCTCCACCACCACCCCCCACATCCACATAAAACCCTAGATTTCCTGTAACATGGCAGCAGGAAGCTAAGTTAACCAAATATACACATAATATGCTTCTGCTACTGTTTAAAACATAAAGAATCAAACATGGGTCTGATTCCCACCTTGCATTGATGCCGCTGTCATCTGCTTTGCCACACGTCACAATGGGTTAGACGTCAAGACAAGATTGATCTGTCTCTGCTCTAAGAAAAGATCTTAAATGTGTGGATTCTTTCCCAAAAACGTAGGACATGACACTTAGATTGAGGGTTTCTTAATGTGTAAAATTATATTACCTTGAAAAGCAACACAGTGATCAAAAGTGAAAAACAAACAAACAGAAAAACCCCTTCAAGATCTGTCCCCGCCATCTGTTAGTGTCTTTGGTGCTCAGCCTTCCACCACTGCTGAAGACAATAACACAAAATCCGTCTTCTGACCGATGAACCAACTTTAAAACAAAAAGAAGTCAGAGGGCGAAGACGATAGTCATTGTGTAAGATTATCATAAATAAGCAGAGTTAAATAGGCCAGAGAAAGAGGTGTGTGTGTGTGTGTGTGTGTGTGTGTGTGTGTTTTACCAAAGCGGGGAGAGATGGGTGGATAATTGGGGGGAGGAGGAGGAGGGACGGGAGGAAGCTGTAGAGGTTTCATTGTGCAGAGCTGATGAATAGTGGGATTCAGATGGTGGTGGGAGGTGGCCAAGCACAATAGTGAAAGTAAGGGCTGTGTTTCCAGTCTTCCTTCTGCCGAGGATCCTTTTACCCTCGCTCTCCTGTTGCCTCAGCAACCCAAATCATGGGTTAGCTCAGGTTTGAAGCGACACTCTGGGTCTGCTGGCCAGGATCACATGTTGCATTTCTTGATCTGATTTATCCAAAACAACATAAACTGTATGGCTTCTGCCCTGAAAACTGGGAAAACCGTATTGCACATCAAATTAAATGGTAGTGGAGCGTGGTTAACTCACTTGAGCGTCCTCCACTTGTACAAAGCTTACTGCAGCGGCCCGGGTTTGACTCCAGCCTGCAGCCTTTTGCTGTGTGTTGACCCTATCTCTGTCCCTGTTTCCTACTGCTATTCACGACTTGATGAATTTAAGTCATTCAATATAGACATCATTCATTGTCCGTTAAGCTCTGTTTTGCTCTCCTTTAACTGTAAATGGGTGTTTAACTGCTGAATCCTCAATTATGCTTACTAGCTTAAAACGGCTAACTAAGTCTCTTGTTTGGTGCTGGGCAGACGTTGTAAGGTCATCAGAGCTTTCTCTCAAAATAAAGGCAAAAATGCCCCAAAAATATCTTAATAAAAGAAAAGAATTAAATTATAGTGAATAAAAAATAATAAAAAACGTTAAAATAAATTAACTACATCTCTTGTCTTGCACAATATACGTCACTTACATGTTAACACTGTAATGCTAGCTAACTTTCATTGCTTAATTACTACTAGCTACCTCACTTAACTATGTTTCACGCACAAATGTATCTCACCCGATATGTTTAATCCACTGTCCTTTCATCACATCATCTACACATGTATGTACATGTAAGTTAGCTTCAGTGATGTTAGCTTCAGTAATTGAGAGAAAACATTATGACGTCCCGACTGCAAATTTTTATAGTGTTTCACTTCAACAGTTTTACGCCAAATAGCAACTTTTTTTTAACTTTTCTTTTAAATTGACGGACATCATATGTGTAATTCAGGGCACAGTAAAATAAAAATCAAGCTGAATCTTGACAAAAAGTTTACGACCCAAGACCTTGCTAGCAGGAAAGTTTCTCGCATACATTTCTGAACCATCTCCGGTGCTTTGAGTGGAGTTCCAGCTGTGATTCCAGCTGCAGTGAACAACTGCAAAATGGGTCAAACACAGAGTGATTTATGGCTGATGTTGATGCTATATGACAGTTTGCCCTGGGCGACATTCATTTTGACATATTAATGTTCAACCAGGGACCTGAGTACTCCCATGTTCTGATTGTCAATATGTTTAGGTCAGCTGGCTCCTGTAGTGTTTAACAGTTGCGGCTTAGAACGAATGGTTTCTCTGATTCAGACAAAAGCAAATGGACTACACTCTCAAAATGTTTCAGATGTCTCTCCTAAAAGAAATATATTGCAGTTCATGTTTAAGATAAACGCTCGGCACCAAGCAAAACTGTCAACAACAGTTTTCCCCAAAATAATACTCCAAGCAGCACATTCCCAAAGACTTTCAAACTGTATCATCAAGTTAAAACCCCCTTTGAAGTTGTACCCATTTGCATTTGTGCCGAATGTGCTTCACATCACAACATATGGGAGCAATTGAGGCATAAAGCGCAACCATTGGGGCCCACAAAGCCCGAGGCCTTCTCTCAGGGTGTCGCGGAGACAGCCCTGGCACCAACCATTCCTGCACACACACACATACACAGATAAACACAGACTTTTGCTGGCAGTGCGGTGCAGTAGACCGCGTGCTAATGGTGCCCTGCTCAGCTTACAGGCTGCTGTGGAAAAAAACAGAGATGCAGCACATCTATGTGTCAAACAGGCGATATCACAGGGCTGCATGGCAGAGTTAATCACCGGCACATTACAGATACCGTCTCTCTGACCCACTTTTCAGGAGGAATTAGAGTAACGCCTAATCTTGCACAAATTGCACAGTTGTGCTTGGATGCTGCCACACAAGCAGTTTTTTCTTCTTTTTTTTGTTGCCAGCGTGATACGGTCAAACAAGATGAATAGTGTGAAGGCGATTCTGCTGGACTGTGAATGAGGATGTTCTCACAGTGTATGCAGTGTTTAAAACTTGACCCTCCAATGAGGAGAGTTTTACCTAAGAAAATGGGATTACAATTCTTATTGCTTTAATTTCTGTGCAATAACATTAGTTTTATTTTAGTAGTGTTAATGTGTCTTCTACTTTTGCCTGTCTTACAGTGTTATAGCAACACACTTCCTGCTCTGCAACATGGCAAATAAATGTTTTTCTTTTTTCGCCAGGTTGTCCACTCAAGCCTACCACACCAACAAAAATCTCTGAAGAGGGCGACGATGTTTTGGGAGATTACACAGTGGGTGAACAGGTCTGGGTCAATGGCGTCAAACTAGGAGTTATCGCCTACCTAGGGGAGACCCAGTTTGCCCCTGGACAATGGGCAGGCGTGATACTGAATGACCTAGTTGGCAAAAACGATGGTTCAGTCGGTGGAGTGCGCTACTTTGAGTGCCAGCCCCTCCAGGGCATCTTCACGCGACCCTCGAAGCTCACCCGACAGCCGGTCGGAGAGGGAAGTGACAGCCACTCCACTGACTCACTCTGTGCCCAGAATCAGACTCAGCAGGGTGGCAGTGGCGCCCCTCCTGGCCAGCGGGTGGTAGTGCCACTCAGAGAGGGCCTGCTTAACAGCGCAGTGAAAACGGGCAACGAGTCGGGCTCCAACATGTCTGACAGCGGTTCGGTTAAGAAAGGTGGGGATAAGGATCTTCGAGTAGGAGATCGAGTTTTGGTGAGTAATTTTGAGTTGGATAACAAATTGTTTGTTAGACAGGGTTTTTCTAGTGACAGCATTTGTGGGGTGTCATTGAATTTTAAAAATGTTATTCAAGACAAGTATTATTATTGCAATATAATTTTTCTCAATGACAATATAATAAATGTTCAATATATCATTGCTTTAATTTTGAATCACAAACATATTAGCACCTAATTTTTCTGTTAAAACATTTATTTTGTTGAAAATTGAGGACTGAAAAAAG
The DNA here is from genome assembly GCA_029875015.1 of Lepomis gibbosus. Taxonomy (NCBI): domain Eukaryota; kingdom Metazoa; phylum Chordata; class Actinopteri; order Centrarchiformes; family Centrarchidae; genus Lepomis; species Lepomis gibbosus. The sequence continues at coordinate 46,441 of JAPMOB010241473.1, forward strand.
ATCAACTAATCATATTTGTTGAAAAAGATAATAGTTTTAAATGTTCTAACTCAGACTTCTGAAGTGATTCACTGTTTGGCATCAAGTGTTTGTCATGTTCTGACCATAAAGAAAGGTTTAACCACATAATAGCAAAAATCAGCCTTTAAACTTTAAAGAAATAATGATTTGACATATATTGTGATAACTATCGATATCGAATGATATGCAACGTTTTTATCGCCCAGCCTTACTTAGGGCTAGGCTAGTGAAACCAAGTGCAGATACAGTGAGGAGACAGGGATATGGTAGGAAAGGTTTGGTATGATTTTCTGAACAAAGTAATGTCTGTGAATGCTAAGGAGAGGGAATACAGTCCTGGGAATGCTTGGGCTGGAAGCGAGGAACATGAGGTTGTGCATTTGGCAGGCAGCTGTAAACCTGCGTCTGGGTCTTGGGCTGGCAGGTGGGAACCTGGGGCTCAGGATTGGCCTGGAAGCTGGGAAGAGCAGGGATCCAGAATAGAGAAGCAGACCTGATGAGGGGATTGTAGACAGGGGCCGGAACCAGAGCAGACGGGTCTACGGGGACGGGAGACAGGGTTGGACAGGGGGAAAAAACTGGCTTGAGGTGGGGAAAGAAAATCCTATTATCTCTAGATTATTATTATTATTGTGGGTAGCATAAGGGGACTACATACTTCATTTCATTATACAGTCCTGTTGTAAAATAACAAATAAATGCACCTTGTGCTTTGTACCTTGTATTTACTATATTGCCCATACTGCACTGAGGCTACCAGGTAGCCTGAACGGACTAACTGTTACACAACGTTGCCAAGAAAATTGATTTCTGCAGTTTGACCATTTCTTTCTCAGACGTAGCTATCAAGCATGTTTATCAAGTAAATTTCCATACAGCAGCAGCACTGATGAGGACCATGGAGGACAGGCTTCCGTATAACAACAAAGCCACTACTAGTATGAAGTAGGACGTTAAACAAAAAGCAACAAGAACCAACTTACTACTCTCTTTACTGGCTTCAAATTAGGCTTAAGCTTCACACAGTTTCCCTTGACTTTCCCTCGGTATTACAACATTAGTCTAACATCGACACAGCCTGTGGCAGTTGCCACATTAGCTGCGCAACATGCTAACACCAAGTTCAACAGGCTGACCTACAAAATAAACACTAAAACAACATAAAACATGGCAAAACTTGCAGCTTTCAAGTCGGGTCACAGACAGCCATATCGATCCATCGCTGAGCTTGAACCGTTACCGGCTCTCGTTAAGTAAGCAGTCTGAAGTGAAATGCACGCACACATTGCCATCAAAAATGAACTTTATCTACTCAACTCTTCTGTCCTTTAAGGCCGGGGTGTAGTGATTTGTGCCGGTTCTTTGACATGGTGTAAATTAGTTCGGAGCCTAATCACTCAAAGATAAACCACATCAGGTTCTCCATATGTCCCTACCATCCTAAAAATAATGGATTAAGAAGTAGAGTAATACCAGGGATTGTCCAACCAATGACAGACCAACCACTCGACCAACTGACCAGATGGTGTCAGCCAAAGTGGCAAGGCCGAGTGTTTGTAGAGATCTTTATTATTGAGATGAGGTGCAGCTGGTGTGGCTCTGCTCCGACTCTGTTTTCACTCACACCATCGGACAGACAGACAGACAGACACACACACACACACACACACACTTGGGAAGACACTGGATCATGCTACAGGAAAAGTCTTGGAAGTTTAAAATATCTCTGGCAGCATTGTCTCTTGAGCAATGCAATACAACTCGTGAACACATGCAACGCCAACACCAAATCTGAAGGACACCTCCTTGTCCACAATATTATAATATAATGCTACTGTCTATAGGTTTTTCTATACTAGGTCATCTTTAATTGGCCCATAACTAGAGCTGACAATCTGCCTGATGCTTACACTCCAATTCATTACTATGTCATGTTAGCTTCCATGATTTGCACTCTGTGGTGCCAGTAAAGTCCTCTAAGCATACAAGATACCCAGAGATCACCGATAGCTGCGAGCCTCGCCTGAACTACACTGATAAGGGTATCAGTCCAGCTGCCATCACCGTGACAGTGAGTGAGAGACAGAGGCAAAGAACTAGAGCTCGAAGGTCAGTGAACATACACTAATGGGGTCTTCTAATGACCCCAAGCGTGACCTGCCTTACCTTTCCTGTTGCCGGAATTAAACCCACTAAGAAGTTTCTGCCACACTTGTCATCTAACTCTCTGCCAGAAAGCCAATCGTTGTCTTTACCAAGTGTGAATATATATTTTTTATCTGTCTGTGCAAATCAGGCAATTACAATTCAAAATGTTTAACTTTATTTTATGTAAATATTTGAGACCCAGATAATCTAAAATAGCTGAAAGTAATTACCTTATTTTTTTTAAGCCCAGTGGATGGTTAATTGCAGTTTTATGAAGCCCACAGTAAAGTGAAATTCATGCAGTGTAATGTGATACATGGTTTTGATTCCCACAGGGAAGTTCTGCTTTTCATTATTCTGTCTATTATTAGAATTCAACCTTCATCCATTGCCTGCTGTACCTTTGTCCTTTAGTCTACCCTTGCCCAACAAAAGATGGTCAAAATGTTTCTGCCAATTATGTAGTAGAGGTATGTCAAAGTAAACCCTGCAGAAAGAACATTTTTATTTATTTTGTGCTTATTATCTCATTGCCCCCTGTCAGACAAGGCTCAATGCATGGAAATATTGGCCCTGGGTCACATTGCTTTCCATTAACTGATGGGCACAGGGGATAGTTACATCAGATCCTGTGCAGTTGGAAACGGGCAGCTCTAGGAGGCTTCTTCCTGGTCAATATTGTAAATCACTTCGGATTACTTTCAGCACTTAAGAGAGGACAGACCACTGCTGACACATTGATCAGTGGATCCATCTATTTCCTAAGCCTCTCCCATGTAATCTAGCTTACTGCGGGGACTTGAAAGTCTAACACCCCTCCTTTGCTGTTGGAAATACAATACTGCCTCAGAAATTTTGTGAAATGAGCACAAAGTGTGAAACTCAGATTACGCATTGTGGACACAAAGCGACGATTATATTCCTCCACTCGGTATTGAATTATGTGATAGTAGCATAGTGGGACACACTGTTTTCACACACTTTTTTTGGAGGCATCGTTGGCACTTAAGCCGTGCCCGGTCCTGCTCTCTTGCAGAGGAAAAATCTTTAATGGTCAATCTTTAACGGTCAAACTGTGATCTTTAATCTTTAAAGGTTAAACTTTTCCGATGTGTGTGTGTCAGTGACTAAATACCAGCCTCAAGAGAATGTTACTCAGAATATTAAAAAAATCACTTGCTGTAATGTTTCCCAGCAGAGAGAAAACCTCAGAGGCTTAACACATGATTACTGTCTCCATTTGTCTTGGCACCTTTGATGTCTGAGCACCCACAGGAAGCACTGAGCTGTCTCACCTCTGCTAGCTGCAGAATTTAACCAGAGGCCGTCTCTGCTACTAGTGTAGAGAGTCGTAGAGGTTAAATTAGTGTTTCCTTTCAGTGGGATTGCATGTGATTATGCTTGGTGTCTCTTTGGATATTTTGAAAGCCACTCAAATGGCCGCTAGTCAGTGAAATTATCCCTTGACACAAGCGTAGCACGCTTGTAGTAGCAATAATTGGGTGTAGATGGAGTCAGGAATGATTTTATTTAACAGAATAAGAGACAAATTGAAACGAATCATGTTGCAATTTAAAAAGGATAAATGATCCCTTTCCAAATTCAATTTCATGCCGTATGAGCCGTGTAAATGCTTAGACCAACCAACAAAAGTTTTTCTTGCCTACTTTTTCATTACATGCTAATTTACTCACAGTGACTTCAGTCAAAACATTTTTCTCCTTGGAGCCTTATGACATGATGACATAGTTCTCTGTAGACGCTCTGTGAGGGTGAATGTCTGAACTAAATTTCATGGCAATCCATCCAATAGAGAAATTTCACTGAAAGCAAGAAACGTCAACCACATGGTGGTGCTAGTGGAAAAGTCAAGAGATCACCAAAGTCATTCGGATACATCATCTGGAGAACATGAAGGTCTGTACCAAATTTCGTCCATCCAGTTCAAATGTCATTCTGGACCGGATGATAGTTTATATCTCAGCAGTGCATATTCAGTGTAAATTTAGCTCTTGTGGAACTTTTGAGTGCAGCTTTAAGATGAGATTGGCAATAACAGGAGCCAAGACGGGGCGCATGCTGACTGGCTGTGTTAGCACTGCTGGCACTTTGACACTGAGTCACTGAGACATCACACAGCCAGCCTGACAGCAAACCATCTCAGTTTAATGTCTTGTGACACCACAGTGTTTCTTGCCACATTTTCTTCCGTGGCCTCAGTGTTTTAGGAGAAGGACAAGTCAGAGGAGTGTAATATTAATTTGACAATAGATAGCTGAGGAGTGACCCACGCCACACCCTTTCTTTTTGTTTGTCCTTGCATTCAGTTCCATCAGCTACTATATCCAGTAGTCCTTTTTTTGCAAGGTCATGGTTTTTTAAATGTGAAATGAATGTTTAGCACTATTAAATGGTTAATTGTAAACAAAGAAAGCAGATGTGGTGCTGAAACATCTGCTCTGCTCTTTTCACTTTCCCATTCTGTGCATATGAATTGATGAATAACTGCATGGGAACGGGATAATGAAAATCCTAGCTGTTACCCTAACAGGTAGAGATTCTGCTGAAAAAAAGTGATTTATTGATTGTAAATGAAATTGTGGTAATCTATTAATCATTGAAGAAAAAAAATATAGAAAGTTATTTGGCTATTTTGCTACTTTTCTTGGTCTTATGTGATTGTAAATTGAATACTTTTTGGCTTTTGAACTATTGGTTAGTTGAAACAAGCTTTTTAAGTATGTGCCATTATGTATGTGGCAGCTCTGGCTGTAGTGTGTTGTCCTTGGTTTGGTATTTTATTCCTCTAATGCTAGTTGTTCCTCTTAGACATATAAGTAAAATGTGACCAATAGGGTAACTGCATGTTGATGAGTTTTTATGTCTCATACATGTGACCACCATGTGTTAGAAAGACACACAGCAGCTGCACCGGTCAGTTTTGCACGTAGGCTGACCCATTTGAACACATGTGGATTTAAAACTGTCTTCTTAACAGGAAACGTAACACAAAGGATAACTTACTGGAGATGTGGTGCAGGTTTTTAAGAAACACTAGATAATGTGATGTCAAAGGCACAAGGTAGAAGCTACCAAACTTAAAGGAATAGTTAGACATTTTGGGAAATATGCTTATTCACTCTTATCAGAGTTGCTCTTTAGTTTAGTTTCTTCTGTAACAATGATTGTTATTCTATGTAAACCGCTGCTCCTGCAACATTGCAACACTTCAATTTCCCTTCAGCATGAACAGTGTCTGGATTATTTCTTGGCTGGGAGCAGTAACTTCCTGGATTTTACAACTGCTATGATTTTGTAAGTGTAACAAGTAGCTGTTTCCCCTCTTTCCAGTCTTCATGTTTACCGTACAGATATTAGAGCGGTGTTGATCTTCATTTAACTCCTCTCCAGAAAGTGAGTTAGTATATTTCCCCTAATGCCAAACAATTTCTTTAACCAGTTTTTTCCCCCAACTATCTCATCTAGTTGATGATGATTGTATATTAATTGGCCAATTCATTAAAACCAGCCATGAGCACTTACTGACTTTTTATGACTGAAAGGGTAACAGTCAGACATTTTCCTTCTCTGTTGTCAGGTGGGAGGCTCCAAGATGGGAGTCATACGCTACATGGGAGAGACAGACTTCGCCAAGGGTGAATGGTGTGGGGTCGAGCTGGATGAGCCCCTGGGGAAGAACGATGGTGCAGTAGCTGGTACAAGGTACACACACACACACACACACATTATGTATGCATCAACCTCCCCAAATTCCTTCGCTTTTTCCCCTAAAAGGAAATTGAGTGGAAGACTGTGGCTCCATCTGTTGAGCTGTTTGTTCTTTGTTCTTTCATCTGTTTGTCCATGACATTACACTGACGGGCCATCTAGCCCAGAGCTGGTCTGCACCATTGTTTGGGTGTGTTTTATGCTTTGTATTTATCATATTTAGCATATTTATGATTTGCATTTTCTCACCTCACAGAATCTACATAGAATTATTTTTAGTAGAGCTAAACACATTCCTCTCTTAACACAGTTTAAAAATGGGTAATATGTAATTTCTTAAACATCAAAGCTGTTAGCCAAAAAAACAAAACAAAACCCAGATCCAGAGGCACATATTTATTTGTTTATACTAAAGACTTGTTCTAAGATGTGGTCTTGTTTGGAACCATCTCTCCCAATGTCCAAATAGTTAAGGATTCGAAGTTTATTTGTATAAGTCTGCATAACAAACACATTAGAATAACAAAAAGTACAGTGTGCAGAGAGGCCCAAAAGGGGCTTATTCATAGCCTGTGACTGTGTTTACAGGATCAAAGACAGATGTAAATAAGGAAGAGAAAGAAAATAGTACAAAATAATAAAACACGTTCAAAGTATTTAAAAAATTTACATCAAAACAACAAATACATTAATCAAATGAAAATCCACCAGAAATGACGACTTTAGCAAGAAATATTTCAAGAAGAAATCTTATTTTTATTGTTGAGTAATTGATTAATTTGTTTTTGTCTTTCACTTTACTTAAATACAAAACAAAGACAAGCAGTGCATCTCTGCAATTGTTTGCTATTTTTTCCTTGGAAAACACACAAAAGCTCAATCTCTTATTAGCATTTTACTAATTTATTTTCTTTTGAACAAATTGAATAATCTAAACTAATTATTTCAGCTCTAAGTATTAGAAACTATAGTTGTAGGTATTTGGTTCTTATTAGTGTCAACATAATGGCTATTTTAAATGGGTTTATTGCCCTGTAAAGCTGGTTTGAAGTTGACATATATCCAGATGGCAAAAGAAGATCATTATTTCCTACCAAAATGCCATCAGACCATCAGCATTTTTTTCCTTTCCATGCTCATGAATGTTAATGGAAGTACTTCAATAAAGCTTTTTAAAACTCCAAACTAAGGACAAATGGATACTCACTAAAATAACTGTTGTATCATTGTTTTGGGGCCATCATTTTAAAGCAGTTCTTTGTCCCCCTTCTTCTCTTTCTGCAGATACTTTCAGTGTCTTCCTAAGTTTGGCTTGTTTGCTCCGATCCACAAGGTGATCCGCATCGGCTTCCCCTCCACCAGCCCGGCCAAAGCTAAGAAGAGCAAGCGGATGGCCATGGGGGTTTCCTCTCTGGCTCACAGCCCCAGCAGCTCCTCCATCAGTTCAGTCAGCTCGGTGGCCTCCTCTGTGGGTGGACGACCGAGCCGAACTGGACTGGTAAGATGATGGCAGTGCGCCTCAAATATATGCTGAGAGCAGAGGGGCTGTTCATGCAGTGTAATGTGCTGTTTAAAGGAATATTTCAATTTTGGGAAATACGTTTGTTTGCGCTGTTGCTGAGAGTTAGATGAGAAGAACGATGCTGTTGTCATGCCTGTATGGTGAACATGAAGCTACAGACGGTCATGTTGTCATCATGAAGATGCCAGGAAGCCAGCAGAGACTCAAGGAAGTCACTGCTACAAGGCAAGAGATAGTCCTGCACACATGCTGCATTCACACGCTCCTCAGATGGCCCTATTTCCCACGTTGGGAAGTGGTTCTTTAGACTTTGGTGTGTACATTAACTTTATGTCGTAACGTGGAAGCATGAACATGGAAGTTTTTGTATAGCGTGTGTGTGTGACGTTGCTGTCCAAGTATGCTGAAACACTTTGTGTTTGTGTCCCAGATTTGTAGCTGCACAAGCACATTCCCTAAAACCAGAAAAATGTTGCATTATCTGACTTGTTATCAGAGCTAATGCTGATAAATAACTAGGTCTAGGTCACTCTTCATGGACCGCAACTATTGGTTACAAGCTAAAGCTATATTACCAATTAAATGTGATTAAAACATGGATATACAATACGTAAATACATTTTTTTAAAAATACTTTCATCTGCCATGTTTCTGCATAATATCATGTCAACTCTGCAAGTCGTCAAAATTTGCACCGACTTCCTGAGTTGTAGTTCCAACTTGAGAGTGCATTCAAGTAAATGTTAGGAACTAAATTTTTATTTTTTCTATGGATGAAACCTAATCTAATTAACAAGCTAAAAAAATGATTCTGTACTTCTAAGCTAAGCTCTTCTCATCTAACTCTCTGCAAGAAACTGAAAAGGCTTATTTCCCAAAATTATTCCTTTACAGTAAGCAAGTGAGTAAGTAAACTTTTTTTTCTGTAGTGACAAGAGTTAGAAGGTGCTTCACAAGTGGACATAAAATATAATATCATAAAAAACAAGAATTTAAAAACACATGTGACATGATTAAAGTAATATAGTGCTTCTAACCTTAATGGTATATTTTCTTTCTTGAACATATGTTTAAGATACTTTTCAATTTATTAGCATTTTCCTTTTTTTATCAGGTAGAAAGAAAAAAATGTTATTTTAAATCCGCATTTTTATTATTTATTAAATATCAATTGTAGTGTCTGATTACAGTTAAATATTTAAAATTTGAGTTTTAACTTCATGTTGTGAAATATTCTGTCTGTAAATTCAAACAGCAGGATGATGAATGGGTTCCTTGTATCAAAAGGCTCCCTTATTTGCTGAGCAGTTAATGATTCGCATTCTGTTGCTGTGCATTGTGAAGCTCTGATTCACTGACTTCGCATTTTTCCCTCTGTGACAAATCGACAGACCTGCAGCTGAAAGAGAGCTTAAGTGGCTCATTCCAACATGCTGTGTCTTTAAGAGTAATATCCTCAGGAATGGTTGGCAACAAACTAAAACAAATGGGACATCAGGGTATCTCACATTGATTTTAGCTTCTGGTTGCAAGCCAGATCGTGAATGGAGAACACTCCCTTTTACTTTCCTTAATTGTTGGCAGCCGTGTCAGGCAGCGCTCAAAGCAGCCATTCTGAATTATCAAGCTGATCACGCTGCACAAAATATCCAGACTCACTATCAGTCCTAAAGATCTGTGATCTGTGTGCCACAGTTCATGCTGTTAAAAGGTAGTAAAGCAGACACTGTCCCTAATTTGCAGGTGCAAAGTCAATGAGTGCATTAATGGCTGTGAAAATAAAGACTGATTTATTAATAACATCCATCAATATATACATTATTTGCCTGTAGCCCTTGTTACAATACATAATAGACATGACTACCTAAAAAAAAACAGGAATCCATGATCTTTGAAACATCCTGTGACCATCTATTTGAAATCATGTTAAAGCTGTCTGAGCCTTTCTTCAGAGTTTCTGTATCAGAAGTGCTGTAAATGTCTATGTACAGTATTATTACCGCTACAACTACGCTGGCTTTCAATCAGCAAGAAAACTCCATCATCTGTATTATTCTGTTAGAAAATAAAGGCGTTGGAATTGAAATGATCCTAAACGACAGGCAGGAACGCTTTCAAAGAGCACTCTCTAGTGGTCAAAGAAAATGTTGCACCTTTCAGGACTTACTAACGCCTCTGCTACAAATTTTACAACAAGGAGTTTCATCCGTCCATCCATCATCCATACCTGTGGGTTTTAAAGGCTGAGAAATATTTAATAAGCCTCATGTTGTTAATATTTTAGGAAATAAAAAAGTTTACAAATTTCATGTTTCAGTCATTTTAAAAGAAACACTATTCATTCAAATGTTAACCCAATCTTACACTTGTTGGAATGGGAACACTTCTTATAAAGAAGGCTGGGTGTTTTTTGTATCTCAGTGAAATTATTATTTATAAATTCCAGCGTAACAAGCCATGTTTTATTGGAGACAGTTTTGCATATGTGATTATATGTAGGTAATCAGTATATCATGTTATACCATGATCATGTTTTCTCATAATGGTGAAAATATTAGAGTTTAAAAGAAATCAAACCTGTTATTAATCACAGATTGAACTTGAACTTGTTTTCTCGTGATCATTAAATAATTGGATTATGATGTTGATAAAACAATATCTGAAAGTTTGATCTGTCACCCAGATCTAAGCAGAACATGTGAAGCTGATTAATTTGTGTCCAACTTTATCACTCTTTTCAGCCTCTCTACCCCCTTCCTCTTTGTTCCCTCACCTTCTTTTCTTTACCTCACACCTTTTACATTACCTTTATATTTTTATGTCCTTGGCCTTTTCAGCTGACTGAGACATCGTCGCGCTACGCCCGTAAGATCTCGGGAACCACCGCGCTGCAGGAAGCCCTGAAGGAGAAGCAGCAGCACATCGAGCAGCTGCTGGCTGAGAGGGACATGGAGCGGGCCGAGATGGCCAAGGCCACCAGCCACATCTGTGAGGTGGAGAAGGAGCTGAGCGTCTTGAAGGCGCAGCACGTGCAGGTACGAAACAGACAAGGAGATCATCTGCTATGGAAGAACAGCGATAAAGAAGAGTCATTGTCAAATCTAAAAGCTCTATTGGCATTTCTGTTGTTGCGTTCAGCATAAATCAATCTCCCCAGTGACTTACGCAACAATAAATCTGTTGTTACTAATACAGTATGTTTCATAAACGCTTTCTTTTACTGTCCACAGTATGTAACGGAGAATGAGAGCACCCTCCAGCAGGTCAAAGCCATGTTGGCCAGCGCACAGAAAGATAAACTGGAATTGTCCAATCAGCTTGAAGAAGAGAAAAGGTAAATTTTCACTCTCTTGTGAAACAGTGCTGGTACTTAAATCTAAGTGTGAGCCATTGTAGACAAAAATACATTCTCAAACCATTTTACATTTTATATATTAGATGTTATATCTTGGATGTGGAACTTGGTTTTCACACTTTTCATCATCATTTGAACTCATCGTTGTTTGTTTTAGGGAAGTAATGGCTTAAATGTTCGTGGTCTCTCTTCAGACAGGGTTCACTGTAGTGTGTCTATACTAAAACAATTGGTCAACATTTTGGGAAATAAACAGATTTGCTTTCTTTCTGAGAGTGAGACTAGAAGACTGGAGTCAGGACATGGTTAGCCTTGCTTAGCATAAAGAGTCGAAGCAGCAGAGAACAGCAAGGCTGGCCCAGGAAAAAAAAAGCCTAGTAACACCTCTAAAGCTCACTAATTAACACATATCATGTTGTGGTTTTAAGCAGAGCTATGTGCTGGAACTATTTCTAGACGAACAACGTGCCTGGCATAGTGATCGTACGCAGCTTCCTGGAATCTTATCATCAAATTAAGGTCAATGCCAGTTTTGGTACCACTCTGCCTTTACAGAGACCAAAACCTGTGCTCACCTACCAAATTTGGCAACCCGTCCTATTCCAAGAGAGGCTGCACAGAAGCACTGGACAGAGAGATAATAGTTTCAGCAAATATCTCTCCCTAAAATCAGAAATTGTTTTTGTACATTTCTGTTTGTGCACAGATTAAACAAATGAACTGTTTAATTGATCTGAGACAGTTTAAGAGTTGTTGGTTTTAGTCACTTATAGACAGGGCCAAAAACCCATCGGTTAACGTCGGTTAAGAAAGCAAATAAGCTTCTTTTGACTTCTGGGACAAAACAGACAGCTCACAAGAAAGTGCGAAGTGTGAGGTTGAGAATACATATATGCATGTAACCATGTTTCACACAGAGATGGTTGACAGTCCTTTGCTGTCTGATGATTCTTAGTGACTCAAACACTACGAGTTGTAAGTCTATGATCCCTTGACGTTTTCATCCTCTGCCACATCTCACACAACTTGTTTACAGGAAGGTGGAGGACCTCCAATTCAGAGTAGAGGAGGAATGCATCACCAAAGGAGACCTGGAGGTATTTATCAGCATTATTAATACCTAAAAACTGTATCAATAATCGAATGTACTGTATGTGCTCTCTTATACTAGACTAGACATACTGGACTCTTATGTCCAGTGGATCCTTAATCATGGAGATTTATACATGCAGAAAAGATAATAATGTCATTGGAAAGATGACATGGACGCCCAAAAGCATACTTTATGTGATGTATGTACATGATAACATTTCCTGTAGACCAGGGGAATTCAGATGAGGAGCTCCGTGATGCTTCAGCAGGGAGCATGACCTGGACTCACTATAGTTGATGGACAGCTTCCGCCAGTCACTACGCTGCCCACTTACTTAAGTAATACAGATGTTTTCAGTTGCAGCATATTTTGGGGCAAAATGCGAGGATTTAAAAACCATGAATAAATGGCTTACTTCAATGAAGGCGTGACTTGTACCTAATTTTTAAGCTATGCAGAAAAGTCTGAAATCCATTAGATAAGGTACCCTATCTTCCTGCCTCCCGTATGTCCTTTTAGAAAGAACCTGAATGTAATTCGTTCACTTTTGAATATGCTCTTGGCTGTACCTGCATTTAGCCTCCAAATGGATGCACAAACTCCCTAGTACGGTGACAGGAGCATTCAGTTACCACACACTAGCCTTAAATACATCCTTCAGACCAAAAAGCTCCAGACAGCTCATGAAAAAGCATTGACTGACAAGCCCTCGGGGGAAGCTTACTTCTTCCTTCATCCTCTCATGTTGGACTGTGGGCAGACTGGACACTACAGTGACTCTCTCACCTCTTAAATTGTTACTTCTTCTAAATGGTTACTTCTCCGCGTCATGTTGATCATGTTAGTTTCTTAGTTTTAGTTTTAAACTAAAATTCTGACCAAATCTATATATATAATAGCCTTTAAAAATTGGTCACAAATATAAACTTTCAATTTAAAAACAGAAAAATAATCATAAATAACAATCTAACTGTAGTTTGTGGGGAAAAAATATTCCAACAGGAGTAAATTCTGTAGTTTTTTCAACCACAGATTAATACACATTTGGTGCTGTAGCGAGTATTTACAGCAACAGTACTCAAAATAAACTGCAGTGCCCTTGGTCATGGTAATGAAAGAACATGTCCCAGTGCAACACTGTGGCTCACTGATGTGTTTAATAGTTTTTGGACAACAATGGAGCTCAGTGGCTCAGAGGTCTAAGCTATGTCAGACGCTGTACGATCAATTTATTGTTACCATATCTTTGTAATCATAACCACCCCTCAGTGTGCAGATGGGTAATCGACGAAAGATGTCACGTAAATGAGAAATCCCATTATGAATTTTTATTTAGCTTAACTTGTACCGTTATAGTGAAAATAAATGTTACAGTTTAATTAAATGTAAAGTAGGTGAATGTTCAGCACATCTTTAAACCAGTTGGTTGTTTTTACCATAAAAACTTGTATGGAAGACTACACATATATCATACAGGGTTTTCAGTACACAGTGCAGTCTGCAAAGCTTACGCATGACAGATGTGTTGCAGAGTTGTCCCTCCCTGGTGCATCTTAACTGCCAGATAAATGTCACCTCCAAGCCTGAAATTGAACTGACCTAAATCTCTGCAAGTCTTCTCATCTTATGATCAACTCATTTCAAAGTCTATACTGTTTCAGTGCTTCTGTCTACAAAGCTGCCCTCTTATCATATGTTGACTGCTGTTCTGATCTTTATCATTCCCCTTGGATCTTTATGGGTCTCTTTCCCTTGGAGTCTTTTTTTTTCTTCCTCTTTTCTATCACTCTTTTGTTCCTCTGTGTCTCTCTCTTTGTCTCTCTCTGTAGCATCAGACGAAATTGGAACACGCCCATATTCGTCAGCTTCAGCAGAACCTGCTCCTCGAAAAGTCGAGAGCAGAGTCGCTCCAGAAAGAATTAGACAAGAGGAGGGTAAAAAGCACGAGCCCTCTGCCTGTAGCCACTGTCCTGTGTGGTTCTGTTTGCTGCTTCTATGTTGATAGTGACATAACTCACAAGCTGCACAGGTTAAATTCACATTCAATAACTGCATAATACGTTTTACGGATACACTTCAGCATTTTTACAGCCATTTTTCTTGACAGAAAGGTTTTGTTTAATGCCACAACATGACGTGAAAGTAGCCATCCTGTTAAGTTTCAATCGTTGGAAATATTGCTAAAACTCTGGATCAGTGTCTGTGCTGATACTACAGATACTATTCTACATATCTGTAAATCGATGAACCTTTAATTAGGGCTGCACATAACGATTATTTTCTTTGTCGGTTATTTTCTCGATTAGCCAGGTAGTTGTTTGGTCTGTAAGAATGTGAGAAAATAGTGATCGGTGTCTCCTAAAGCCCAAGATGACGTTCTCTAATGTCTTGTTTTGTCAACAAGCAACAAGATATTCAGTTTTCTGTCATCGATTAGTCAAGAAACCAGAAAGTATTCACATTAAAGAAGTTGAAATCTGAAAATAGTTGAATAGAGAAAGAAAATACTTGTTGATATTAAAATCCATCCATCCATCGTCAACCGCTTATCCTGCGTACAGGGTTGCGGGTGGGCTGGAGCCTATCCCAGCTGACATTGGGCGAAAGGCGGGGTACACCCTGGACAGGTCGCCAGTCCATCGCAGG
>JAPMOB010241474.1:0-15536 GCA_029875015.1 Lepomis gibbosus
TCATTCAGCTTATTCTCCTTCAGATAACTGTGCCCTCCTTTTTTTAAAGATCCCCATGGATGTCATGACCAGACTAATATTTTCCCATACAAGGTTAAACCTTTGCCCCCTCCAGTCTTCATTAACTCCACAACAGAGTGAATGTTTCCTCTTGCTGGCAGAGATATATTTCTCTCAAGGGACACTCCTGCTGAACCAAATCTTAAATAACTTTCAGATATATCTTTGAATAAATAAAAAAAACACTTCCCTGCCACAGAAATGGATCCTGGTTATTTTGAACTATAAACAAGGCTCCCAAGACTCCACAGGCTCCATGTTATAAATCTTACTTGCAGTCCCGCTTAACATTGTCAACAGCCTGCACAATCAAGTGTGAAAAGCACACAGAAATATACTTTTTTTTTCAATTTAAACATTCAAAAACAGCTGATGATGTAGTCAAGACCGCCCAAAGCGAGACCAAGTCAAGACCAAGACCAGAGTTTATCGAGACCGAGACAAGACCAAGACTTTTAGGGGTTAAGAGCAGCCGAGACCAAGACCAGTTCCCTGAATTGCATGGCACGCAATAAAATGTGGAACACGATCATAGGTACTTCTCAAAGTGATCTGAAAGATCCACTTTCCCATTAAAACACCCTTACAAACACTAAGAGCTGAAATCAACGTAAGCATCGCAGGGAGGGGTGACAGTCGTTAACGGTAACAACACATGTTTTAGGTTTATTGGTTGCATTTGAAACAACAAGTTTTACTTCCAATTAAAGTTAGGATGTTAACAAATAAATCTGACAGTGCAAAAGCAATGTATTGATATTCCCAAAGTTATGGTTCTTATGGACTGTTCTTGAAATAAAATCCCGAGTCCTCAATGTCCGAGACCGAGACAAGACCGAGTACAAAGGCGGTCAAGTCTGAGACGAGACCAAGACCATCAAAAAGTGGTCTTAAGACCAAGACCAGTCTCAAGTACTACAACACTATAATGGCCATTAGAAACTGTCCTACACTGACCTATCATCTTCGTCATCATCATCACCTTCATCATGCACACGTAATAATCTGTGAAGCTCACAGTGAAACTCTGCACATAATCATGTCATGTTCTAACACGCCTAGCCCGCCTTCCCTGTGGCATTAACATTCACATCTTCCAGAGCATCTGAATATGAACTGGATTACATTAGCTTGTGAAAAGTGAAAATCAACAGTTCATCTCCACCAACATCTCTAATTGTCTAATAGTTACAGTAACTGTCATTACCTATGTCAAGAAGATTTGGATGCTGTTGTCTGTGACACTGTTAGATGTGGTGTGTAAGCTCTGCTGTTATCCACACACATACATTTATTTATTTTAATTATTATCATCAATTTCACTATTATAATTATAAAAATAATTATTTTTTCCCATTTAACTACAAATGGACTATTTTACTAATATACTAAAGCGAGTGCTTTTAAAATCAGTCAGCAGCACTAAACAATGATAATAATGTGATTCTGACTCATCGCAAGCTTTGGAAAAAACGTCAGCTATTACCTATCTGTGTAGTATGTCTGATTTGTAATTCCTGATTCCATGTATTTAGAGGATGGATTCAGTTACAACTGTGATGCTTTTACCTTGGGGAACTGGTAGGTGACCTCCGGCGAGTAGGAGTTTTTGCTGGGTTTCTTTTTTAGAGAAACAACCACAAAATACTCAAAGAGTTCTCTCTCCTGCCACTCAATGAGCTGCAGCTCCAGTGTGCGGTAGCTGGGGGCCCGTCGAAGGATGGACTGCAGTTTCAACAACCTCTGGGTGTGAGCTGAGGAGCGAAACGGACATCAATATATATACTATTCTATCTAAACTAATTTCAGAGTGTTCAGAATGTAAATCTAAGGTTCACATGGTATTAACCTTCAACTGGTCAGGAAATTAAATGTAGCTGTAAGTATTACTGACACTACCGAGAGACTGTGTCCAAAACAGGGAAAACATCACTAAATCTCATTAGTATTCATTCCTGTCATTGAATCTAGACACGGGATTGTATGGTCTCCTTTGGCAAATGTTTCAGTTACAATTCTGTGGTCTGTCCGGGCACACAGGGTCACTTGTTAAATATAAAACTGGGACGCTGTTGCACAAGCACTGACAAAAACAGCTCTAAGAAAAAGTTCAGAGCTGACAGACGTGTAGCGAATGAATGCTGTGGTCACTCACCTTTGAACCTATCGTCAGAGTCACTCTCACTCTCACTGTTGTCATCTGGAGACAGACATGAGACAGAGAAGAAGGTTTTCTACAGGTCAGAGGGCAATTTCACAAACACGTGTTTATGTCATGAGAGGGACCACAGCAAGAACTCTATGTGGGTGGCTGAGACACAAATATTTACTCACATATCTGTCCAGTGGATAAAGGGAATAAAGGAAGCCCTTACCTCTCAGAGATGTTGTCTCAACATTGGACATGGTCAGCTTCTTCAGCCTCTTCTTCCCACGTTTAGTGCAGTAGATGGAGTTGATCCTTTGGACCAGCTGTAAACAGAGGAAAGAGGAAATTCTCTGTTGGGTTATTATCTGAAGTTTTGCTTCTTTTGATCTAAGTATAGAAGAAGGGGGTGCACCTAGCCAAAAGTAATACTCTACTATGCTTTAAGGGTTGTTGAAAAATAGAACTGAAAAGCTTCAAGACGAGCTCTTGAGAAAAGATACCACAAGAGCTGAAACCCAAGCAGTAATTACGCGCATTGAGGTACTATGTTTAAAAAAAAAACGTCTTTTCCAAACTGAGGAATTACAAGTGATCCAGAGCTGCTCTGGGGCTGACTCTGTCCCTGCAGGAACCTGAGCTGGTCTGAGAAGCAGGAAAAGAGAGAAAGAACACAGTCAAAGCTCTGCAAGGACTTAGTTTAGGTGTTTGTGTAGGATCTAGCAGTGTGTACCTTGGGGATCCTCCAGTGCCTGTGAGAGGCCAGGGTATCACTGGTGCTACAGAGGCTATCATCCAGCAGGCCACAAGATGAAGTTGAAACACCCAGCTGGGGGAGAAGCAGCATTTCATCGTGGCTGTAGCGTTTGGACAACTGTGATATCCGGTGGCTCTTCCTGTCACTTGGACCGGGGAGGCGAAGGGACTGGCTACTGGGTTTGGAAGGCAACTAGTCAGAGAGAAAAGAATATGGACGGTTTGGTATATTACATTCATTTATTATTATTATTTGCATGGTTTTAATAGATAACTATCCCAGTGCATTAATTCAAGGTATTTTTCTTTGAGTCCTAATTGTCTCTTTATATATAGAAGTTTTCATTGTTAGTGGCGGGGTCCACTATTCCCGTGCTAGAGTCTAAGTGCCTGCCTAAGCATTTTAGGGACAAGAAGGAACAGCCATAGTGAGCTGTTACATGAAGAGCTGCAGGCGACAAGCTGCACACATTCAACTCCTCAGCAAAGTAACAAACTTTGCTGTGCCCTGCTGTTGTGTGGAAAACTATTCCCACCATGTGCAGCATAAAATCCAATTGCAGTCACTCATGGCATGATGAAAAAAATTATTGACTGACTTTGTTACCAAAACAACATGAGTTTGTTTGGCTGCACTACAAACAAATTCAGCAGCTGCTCATCTGCTGCGTACCTGAGATAGTAGCTGCTTAATGAATATTTGCTGGAGTTTTAACTGCACTTGTAGTTAGCCCCAATAACCAAGGGTGTCTCCCCTTCTATAGTGAGACTGTGTTGAAGTGAGGGAGCCAAATCTGCAGATGAGCAGATGAGACTTTCTGTGGAGAATCTCCAGGTCTAAACATGTCAAACTGTTTCCTGTAGTGCCACAAATGAGGTGTGAGAAAGATCCTGTCCAGGATTCAACACCAATACCTAGAGAGGGGATTCACGTCACCACAGGAAAACATATGTGTTATGTTTACTACAACACATCAGTGCTGTTGATCCCTGAACAGGCTAACAGACTTACCTGAGGTGGAGAGTTCAGCTTCCTGTCCATGGTAGTCCACGATCTGCTGCTCTCCAGCAGCAGACAAGACTTTCGACCCAAACTCTTCCGCTTCAGGTCAACATCCTCATATGGGTTCTCCTTTTCTGTGGGGATTAAGTATGTAAGCATTCAACGTAGCTCAAATATTATGTCAGCAGTAAAGCTAGCGACTGTCCATGGACAGAGAATGTTTTCAACAGAAGACAGACGAGGCTGCGGGGTCAAAACAGGGTAAACAGGGGGCAGCAAAGGGTGTCTGGGGCACAAGAGCACCTCCCTTTGGCTAGTCTGAAAATAGATAACTCATGAAAGGTATGTCAAAGGTCACTCCCGGCTGGCTCAAGTGAACTCCCTTTTTTCAAAACAGTTACTGTTGGCACTGGGCCCCACAGGCCCCAGTGGGCCCAGCTAAAACTTCTGGACAAAACACTTCTGGTGAGTCACCATCCAGGCATGCTAAGTGTCTGCTGTGAGAGATGAGGAGGAGACGCATCTTCTTAGACTGTGATTCTCGCAATACAATTGTTCAACTAATGTTGTAAAGTTGTATTTTAATGCACAATATATTATTATAATGACATACATATTTCCTCTTTCTTGTGAAATACTGACAAATACAGTACATTTGTAAAAAAACAAAAACAAACAGAATATGGAAAATGAAAACATTTTTAACCCCATGCTACGTGCTTCAACGTACTGCAGAACTGCAAACAAGACATATGCAATCAGGTTTGAAAACCACAGTTTATACTCAGACTAGGGTCTCCATTGTCAATTGATTTTAGGGCCTTAAACATAAAAAAAATGCAACACCACTGCTCTATAGATGTACTTTAGTCAATAAATGATAGCAGAAAAGGGAAAGAAAATGAGCATTACAGAGCACTGTGCAGTTCTCCCTGATGTCACCTGGCAGAGGGCCAACTTCAATAAAGAGAAAACTTGTGTAACACCACAGTCCATGTCTATTCAGACATGTGCTCTGAGAATAGCTTTTTGGCATGGTCTGAAAAAGGTTGTGAGAAAGTGAAGAAACCACAGTGAAGAATAAAAACAGAGCCAGATGGCGTCGAAATGCATGAGGGGAACTTTTAAAAGAAAGAAAAGCAGTGTTATCTGTCAGTAGAAAGGGAAAGAATAAAAATCTACTAGGTGGCTGTGCTCCTTCTTCCTGAGTATACTGGTAGAAAACCAGATGAACTCAGCATCTCACAATGACTGTGTGTTTTAAAAAACATCCAAGATTAACCTACAGGCAGAGCTTTGTTTGGTTATCTATTTTTAGGTTAATAATTAAACCTGTTTGAAGTAAAAACACACACCCATGCACACATACACAGAAAATATAAACCGGCAGGGATCTTCACAGCGTTACATGTTGTGTCACATAGTAAATTAGCCTGCTGGAGTGATTTTTTGTGCATCATTAAAACTGAGTAGCAGAATAAGAGGGCTTAGCCTGACCCCACGTTGTGCTGCAACTCCATTAAACTGAAGCAATACTGTAATGAGAGCCTGCTGAGAAAATGACATGTCTGTATAGCTGCTTATGTCATGGAGGGTACCAATCTACTCCTCTGATTACAAACATCCAGATCTCTCAAACACACTACCAGTCAGACACACAGTATTATGAAGGGAGTGGACACACCTAGGCTGCACACTGTGAGTGTACATTTCTGTGCAAACAATGGACTCTCTGGTCAGGGCGAGGCACAGAACAAACTATACCAACAATGTATCAGCTTATCCTACAAGGTGGACCAGCTACTGTATAGCGGCAGGGCTCACCCATTCAGTCAGAAAGCAGAAATGTGTATGAGATGAAAAAATAAGTTACTGTTTTGTAAGAACATTTAGCAGCACCACAAACCGTCTGCTTGTGACTGAACAGGAGGAATATTTTGTACCGAAGAATAACAAAATCATAGGTCAATGTGTGTAACAGTCTAAGTGTAATTTTATAAGAATTGTATTAAATGTACCAGACAGTCTCCCAGCTTTACTCACAAGAGTGAGAGCAGACAGCACTTGAGCAAAGTACGTCAGCGAAGGTAACACAAAACACAGACAGCTGAATCATAGTGTCATTGAGCACAGGGTGTGATTAATCTGCCTGTAAACAGATCACTCCATTTATCAACCACACAAGTCAAAAGCACTTAAAACAGTCCCCTAGATCACAATCTATCATGCAGTTGTAGTGACACCGTAGAATAGGTTGCAAATGACTTTCACCCAAACATCTTGCATCAAACACAGGTGCCAAAAACATCAACTGGTGTGAGTGAATGGGCTACCTAGACAGCTATTGAAGTAAAGATGTCCTTGTGGAGTTCAGGAAATGTTTGGGGACTCTTGGTTCTCTGTATAACATGGTTTGTTAAAATAGGGGCTCAGAGGGACCAAAACATGGCTCATTTACTGCCGCGGCTGTTTCTCACATGGATGATCTGACCTTTAAACCACTGCATAGTGGTGGTGGAAACTACTGCTCTCCTCTATTAGGGACTTCAGTTTGAAAGGTTTGTATTATAGCTGGAAATAGCTGGGGCAATTTCTGACTCAGTGACAATGCCTTTGTCAGGATAAACAGATACTGGCCAAAGTGCTTCTCCAAACTGCAAACTCTGCACTCACAGTGCTAGATGAACAATGAGGGCTTTGTTGGGATTCACATCAAAATCTGGCATGCCTTGGCACTCTCTTTCAAAAAAAAAGGAAAAAATACAGCATGTTGAGCACGACACTGATAACCGGTTTGAGAACACTTGGCTACTTGTAGAAATACTATGATGTAATGTGATACTTGCATCAGCCCTTATTTGGTTATCACTGAGCATTTGTCATGAAAAATATTAGGAGAGTGTGAAAAAGTTTCACAACATGAAATCCAAGCTTCATCATGAGACTGTACTCACACTGACACACATTTCCACCACATTAAGTATGCACTAGGGGAACAGGCAATTGGACTGGGCAGAAGGCCTGGGGTCATTTGCTGGCGGAAAGGAATTTGGCTCTTTAACTCCAGCATTTCATACACACATTATCTCAGAGAACATTTGAGTTGATCCTGTTTACAGTGAGATACACAAAGTGCCGCTAAAAGGGGTTGCAATGTGAGAAGACGATGCCTGACAATCAAAGTTAAGCAACAAAATAAAGATCGTCTTTGCTGTAAGTTTGGTCCTAGGGCACAATTGCAGCTATTATCGAAAGCAATATCTTTGTGTACAAAAGAGTTGTACTGTGAGAGTTTTCCAGTGCTCAGCCTCTATGAATATGTGTTAGTAGAGTGCTGGATAGCAGTGTGAAATATGTAGACAACCAGATAATCTTTCCAGTAAAACACAACCTTTACAACCACATTGTCCGTTAATTACTGCTCCCGTGCTGAGACTTTTTCTATAACCTGCACGGCTACATGAGACAGATGTAAGAGGAGGAGCTACCCTCAGTGTTGTTACATTAGGCCAAGCTGCATGGGGCTACCACTTTCACTCAAACATCTGACTACTGTGTCTTCTAAGGCCACTGTTGCATTCACAATAACTATATGATGTTTGTATTTACTCTTCATGAAACGCTTTGAACCAGCTGCCAATACTTTTAATTTATAATAAATGTGTCATTACATGTCTAAAAGGACATAATTACATAACTCATAAATACAAAAGTGTTACAAAAATACTATAATATAATACTATACTATCATTTTCTAAATATTAGCCTATTTGGATCTTACTGCAATCCTTCACGGTAATCCTTTATCTGGATTTTTGCAAAGCAACTGTCAGATTGCCAACATTCTGTCCCTGTCTCTTTTAAAACCAATGTCTAATATTTTCTAAGCATGAGTTCAAATTGAACTGTAGTAGGGCTGCAATGACAATTATTTTCATTATTGATTATTGTGTCAATTCTTTCTTTGATTAAAGGAAAAATAGTGAAAAATGTTTGTCAAAAAAGCCCAAGTTGGCACATTTAAATGTCTTGTTTTGTCTGAGCAAACAACCAAAATCCAGTTTACTATCATAAAAGACAAAGAAAAACAGAATTTATTCACATTCAAGAAGCAGAAACCAGACATTTTTTGTCTATTTTACTTTAAAAATTACTACTATGATGGATTGATTAACAAAAAAGTTGAACAAAAGATTACATTTCTGCTGACAGATTAATCGACTCATTGTTTCAGCTCTAAACCATATCCACAAGTGCCCCAGGTCAGACAGAAACCAGTGAGTGATCAAAGCGAAATGAAGGTCCTCTCCAATGTTGTCAAAGCTGGTGAACCAGTGTGCTTACCTACTATGTCCTCATAAGCATTCTCCTCTAAAGTGCTTTTGGAATTGGGTCGACTCCGTGTGTCTGTGGTTAATGTGCCATTCTCTGTTGGTAAAGACGGATATGAAGATGGCAGACTCGTAGCATCCTCCGACTCACACGACTCTCTGGGAAGAAATGAGGAATGTCAAAACAGATAATGAGGGGTAAAATTACAAGACTCAGTAAGAGCCGGCATCAGAGGAGTTAGAACGATAAGAGTAAACAGAAAAGGTGCGGATGGTATTAAATATAGTCCTGAACATGTGGTTCTAGTGGTTAAAAACACAATCAAAAGCATTGTCTTAGCCATTAAAAACCTTAAATGGTGAGCCATCAATTATAAAATACAGAGAAAAAAAACAGAAGCACCAACATCAACTTGAAATTCCTGATAAGTCACAAGTAAACATGCAGATATCTTACTATTTCTGAGTGTTCTTTGCACAGTATAAGGCACACATCAGATGTCAAGGCACTGCAGAGCAACTTTGCTACATTAGTGCAGAGATCTACAGTATGATCATGTCGCGCCATCGACAGCTTGTGGCTTTTAAGCTTGGTCTGAAATTGCTAGAGCCACAGGAATTTTAAACACAGAGTCCAACGGATGAAGGTTTAAGGTTTTCATCCCTATTTCACATAGGGACAATCTGGAGAGGCTCCACCCTCACACAAAAAAACTGAGGACATCTGATCCTGAGAGCTATAAGTTAAAAATAAAAAACAAGAGCAGACTACAGTATCCAGGGTACAGCTAATATTTATGTATCAAAGGGGCACAGTAATCCAATGTTGGATTTCACTGGTTTCTATAAGATATTCATTGTTGGAGAATGTGGAGTATCTTTAGTTACAGGCAAAGAATATAAGTGGACTTCTTTTTGAGAATGAATATACTGTAGATTTGTTCGGAGTGTGTTAAATTGGCAAATCTTTTTACGGACTAAAATTAATTTCTGGAAAGAATCTGACATTTCAAAAGGTCTGTACAATAATTCAGATATGTTTAGTAGGAGCTTCTTTTATGATACCCAGTAGGCATTTAGCTCACAGTTAACCTTTGATGACATTATTCAATTTGCTTACATTAGGAAACCTGGGGTGACAAGAACTTTGTGCTCTTTACCCGAAGTAAAAAAATATTATTATTCTTCAAAAGTCTTTTGGGAAACATAACAACTGATTTAACACTGATCTCCACTTCACCGCCTAACTAAAGACTAACTTAGGAGAACCAGAATGTAGACACAATCAGACCCACTGACGAGTTACTTATTAAACTACCACACCAACAAAGCAAACACTTGTCTTGCCCGGGATCTAAATTCCTCACAGGAGGGTCAGGTGTTAGAAATTGTTACATACCCAAAAGGTATCTAAACTACTTCACAACACTGCGTAACCCAATTCAACATTTTCTCTCCTGATACAGTTTCCAATACCTCAGTTTGGAGAATCTGCTCATACCATGTACCACTGCTCTCTTGGTGGGACTCATTTTAACTGTTTACTGCTGAGGAGGAGTCAAACATAAGCACACTGATATTCTCACCTGTCCTGGAGTCTCATTAGGGTGCTCCCCTTGGCCTTCACCGTTCGTGTCATGCTGGGTGCAGGGGTCAAGGGCAGAGGTGGGGGAGACTCAGAGGCTCTATTTGGAGGTAGTCCATTGGCTGGCAGTGTGCCCTTCTGATCCCCTTTGGCATCGTACTCAAAAGTGCGTTTGGGTTTAGGTAAGGGGTTGACTGGAGTGCCGACAGAAGTCTGCTGGCTTGGAGGTTCTGGACTCTCGGACCTGGCGGAGCTCACACTAAACCTCTGTCTGAGTTTAGAGAGCTTATCAGACACCAAAACAGCATCTGGTTCAGTGGCAACTGAGCAAATGCTGCTGCGCTTACTGGTGCATGTGCTGTCGAAATCGTCACCTATCACAAAAGACTTTTGTCTCGTCTTGTCTGGAGCATAGCAATTACTTAGGTAACGTGGAGGCGATGGGCTGGGATTCTCCTTCAGGGCTTGCTCTATCTTTTGAATCCTGTTGAGGACTGCGGACGTCTCCTTCCGAGCGGACAGGGACCGTACAAATGTTGACTCTGACTTGCCTATCCTTTTCTGGAAGCGACCCATGCCGTCTTTGCCTGAAACTCCTTCCTCTTCTTCTGTCTCTGTGTAGGAGCATTCTGAGAAAGCTGTGCTCATCCTGCGAACCCCCTGAAAGTCAAAAGTTTTCTCGCTACAGGGAGAAGAGAGGAGGCTTGGGCAGCCCTCACTGCCCCCTACACGCTCTCCCCCTCTTTTATCTAGACACAAGCTCATCCTAGGCAGAGCCACCCTTCTGCACTCCCATTCTGAGATCTTTTTGCGGATTGTGGCGGGGGGAACACCTGCAACTGAGCGGCTGAGAGAGAGGGTGCGCTTGTGGCTTTGGTTAGAGGAAGGTCCCAGTGAGAGCGTGCTCCAACTCAGGGGCCTACCATTAAGTCCATCTCCCGGAGAGAGATCCCCTTGTTTTTCCTTCTGCTCCTGACTGTCCTGACAGGACTTTGTTTGAGCTGGCGGCTTATAGATGGAGAGCCTGTTGTCCAAGCAGCTGATGCTCTTTGACTTGGTGAGACGGCCTTGGGAGTCAGTGTCACCTATGAGAGATGCACCACTGCACAAGGTAGCAGTTTTTCTGTTCCAGCCAGTACGTACCAAGAACCTGCCGTCAGTCCTGACGTACCTACTTTGCTTCCCAGAGTTGTCACTGTCGCTGAGCAGAGGCTGCTGGCTCTGCCCCTGACTGGCGGAGAGAACAGGACACGGGGATGCAGACTGGCACCTGCAACAAAACAGAGAAAGGTGTGAATAAAAAGAACACAACAAAAAAGACAAATCAAAGAAGGTGCCATGATATTCACTCAACACTGCAGCATGAAAAGTAACTCGCCGTGGAAAAGATGGAAGAAAAACTGAATCAGCTGAAAATTCTAAATTTATTTCCAAGATCAAAGACAGATTGAAAACCCGGGCCACTTATTGAGAATTACCACAGGAAAGTATTCTGTCTTTGGCAGCATGAGATTCAAATAAAGGCCAAAGGAAATAAAGACTACATTAAAATGCCACTGTGGATTTTTCCACATCATCAAAATAACCTGAGGAGAATCACAGTGGACCTCACACACACACATAAAGCAGTATGACAAGCAAGATTTATCACAGCGGTCTTACCTGTAAATGTCTCACTGCTTCTCTCTGGTCCTTAAAGCCATTTCTGATCCCTACAGCTGAGATACTAGGTGCTACAGTAGTCCCATGCTCACTGCTGACTGTCCAATCATTCACCACACACACTCACTTTCTCACGGTGCTCACCTCCTTTATGGTTTCCAAAGAGAGACCAACATTCCCTGTAAATGCCTGACACCTTTCTACTAGTCTTTCGGGAACCTTGTCATGACTTGGAAGCCGGCTAAGTCTTGCGAAAGTGAAGCGTTGGGAGATTTGATGTCACAGCCATGGTTAAAATAACAAGCGTTATGGGAGGAGGAAGCTGAGGGCTGTGTACTGTGATCCAACAATGCAGGTTGGGACAGATCTTGCCTCACACCAACCTGCCCTTCCCTGGTTTCATTCCTCCTGCTCCAGGGTTGGGAGACTTTTACTTTTAACAACTCCAAACCTGCAAGCTGCAAGCATGATGGATGCATCTCATTTTACTTTCCCCTTATAGAAATATGAGAATATGAGACAACAACTTATGTCTGGAGATTTTTACTGCTGGTTTGTTGTATTCAAACGTCCAATGAATAGATTTTTAAGCACACAAAACTTACTAACGTGACTAATCAGACTGAAATATGAACTGATATATCACTGTAGCTGACTTTGCCCAGCTTGGTTAAAAAGTAATAGCTGAATATGACTCTGTGGTCCTTATAAGCAGTATATTAACATTTATTAAACATTGTAATATAGTTGTAAGCAGATTTAAAGAGTATGTTTTATTGTCATTCATTAACTGTTTATACCAGCCCTCACTTATGGGTGCCCACAGGAGGAGCTGTTGTTAAATACACTAATAATAATAAATAACTGCTAACTACATGATGTTGTGCTATCAACAATTTATATATTTATGTTTATATACTGCTTATAAATGCTTAATATGGGGATGTAAAGTGATTCCATTTCATAAAGAAGTTCAACTTCTTATTTGTCATATGAGCAATAAAATGGACTCTCACCTAATCGCATAACAACCAAAACATGCATGTCTTTAGAGTTACTATAGCTATTTCACAAAAATCCTTTAGAGTGTAATTGTTTTTCATGAGAAAAAGCCACATAGGTTTTAAGGCTGAGCAATTAATAAAAATCTTATCAAAATTGCAATATCGCCTGCAATATTCAAATCACAACTTACATAATTTAGGTTTGTATCAAATATCAACAGACAATCTTTCCCACACAATGAATACATTAAGCTCTGATTACTACTTTACTCAGACTATTAATGTAAATATGTACTGACTTGAGGTTGATGGTTTCATGAAGAAAATACCTTCTGAGCACACGCTGACATTAATCAGAAGTCCAACACATGACATGTTGCTGTGGTTCAGCAGTGAGCTATTAGAAATTAAAATCCTTCTGGTTTCCTGGTAAAACTCCCAACTAAACTTCTGCCAAGGAGCATAACTAATGAAAGAAGCCAGAGTGGGAGCAGTGTCTCTGAAGCTAAAATATCAATAGGAATGTTTTAGTAGCAACCAGACCAAACACTCAGTAATGCAATTCTAATGCCAGTAACAGTACAGTTTATTGAGTTAATCACAGCAGCTTAAATCTTTGCTCTTTGTCTCTGGGGTTTTTACATTCTATGATAATTTCACAATTAAAATATGGAAAGGATTCAGCCCTGTCTCCATGATTCCACCAGTGTGACAGTAAACAAGCAATAACATGATATGGAAGAAAGATTCAAACTGACTTCATATTGTGGTGTGTGAATGTTTCTGCACCCATATGTACTTAGTGAACTACATCCTGTACTGTCTTCAGTCTGAAATGCACATTTGCTTAAAGCAAGACTTTACAACCTTGTAGACAGATTTTCCTTACTTGTAGGTCTATAGTCCATGACTTGGTGACATCATTCAAATAGTATATAGTATACCACACTGTATTTTAACATTATCTATTTACAAAGCAGCAGATTTAATCAACGGCAAAAGTAAAATCAGCCACCGAATTAGACAGATTTTCAATATTAGAGCCTCATTTAGCCAGGGTGATTGTGATGGAAAGGCAAGAGCAGTCACTCCACCCAGATTCAAACCCAGGTCTACATAGTACCAAACATACAACTTGACTGCAACGCCAAAGAGACAGGCTTGTTGGTATAGCAGTCAAAGCGCATACAGAACCGTAGTGACGGTGGTCCGTCACAATGATGTAAAATTAAATGTAGACTGCAGTAGACTGCAGTATGTAGACCCCACCATTAGACACAAATAGAAAATATGGCAGAATGGTTTTGTCTATTTACGGTTTGGGGACATTTAGGGGGTCCTGGTGCTCTGGATCATGCTTGTAAAAATACGCCCAGTTTAGTCAGCTACAGCTGGGCTGGCCACACATACAGTACTGTACAAAGAGCTGGATGCCAGTCACAAACTGGCCTCTTTCACTCAGGCTTCCAGGGCATGCTAACCACAAGCCACTTCCTGTTACTGACCGGGATAGAGGGAGCGGACTGCTCACACAAACAGCACTTCTACGATTATAGTTCGCCATATGTAAACTTTATCACTCAGCAGAACTTTTTCTCTGTCACGTGCTTACGCATTAACCTATAGCCAATAAAACTCTAATCCAGTAAAGCTAATAGATCTAGATGTTTCAATACCTTTAGTAGGAAACTCTTGACAGTAGCAGTCGGTGTGAAGTGGTGAAAAAAGGAGGAGGGTATGGTATGTCATTGGGGTCATCAGATTGTCACCCTGCTTCATCAACATGTCGCTGATTTAAGCCCACGACATCTCCAGAGGGCTCAACAGTGTTGTCAGCATCCCAGGTATACCCCCCTCCATGCCATACCCTCTATGTCCCTGACAGGCTCTGCATGGCAGGGGCGTCCTTCTCCCTGAGTCAGGCCTAAGCCTGACCGCATACCATCTGACTCTATTTTGCTGACCATTTGGGGTCATTACGCTTGATCCAGTTTGCAGTTTGCAAGTGCTGCTTTTTTCAGCAGCACTTGACATGGACTTGATGGCCTGTTGGAGGGAGCGACCCTTCACCCCTATTTCTTTTAGCAAGCTGATGGTAGATGTGGCAACAAATCCCCTGCATCCCACCTCTAATGGGAAGACGCTGATCATCCAGACGTTCTGGGATGCTTCAGCTGCTGGGTCGGAATATTTGTTTTTTTTCCTCTCATGAGACTCTTCACACCCATCTTCCCATGGTACTGTTAATTCCACAACATATGCCAGTTTTGTTGTTGGAGACCGCAGGACCATGTCTGGCCGAAGTGTTGTAGCCGCTATTTCTGGGGGAAACACAAGCTTCTTATGAAGGTCAACTTCCAGTTTCCAATCCCGCGGTGATTGCAGGATGCTTGCATCCTTAAGTGTTGTGTAATGCTCTTGATGTTGACCAGCTGGTACGAAATTTGCAAAGTTGACCTGTTCTGCTGATGTCTGTGGGAGGTTGTTTGTGGTGGTACGCTTCTGTTCCAGTATTGATGCCAGCTCTCTGAGTACATGGTTATGCCGCCAAGTATAGTGCCCTTGAGTGAGACCTGTAGTGCACCCCAATAGAATGTGCCTTAGCGATGCAGGTACTTGACACAGGGGACAGGCAGAATCTTCTCCAGGCAGAATCTTCTTCCATTTCCTCTGCTTGGCCATTGAGACGGCTTTGGCATGTCGCTCTCCTTCCTCCTGTCTCCTGACTTCTTCTACCACTAGCTGTCTCTTCTTTGTCGATGTTGCTTTGTGCCACAGAGGAGTTTTTGAGATGAGTCCGAACCCTGCCCTCCCATGCTGTACTTGTCCAACCACATCTCTGAAGTGAAGTGCAGACTTTGCACTCTGAACTGCTTCTGATGGAGTCCCCTTCCTTCTCGCTACCACCTGGGGAGCCGCTGTTCGAATGACTTCATCCTCAGATTCTGTAAGGGTCATGACAAGCCTTGCTTTGGTGCATTTGAACTCT